>CM057155.1:22398454-22439696 GCA_029962745.1 Echinometra lucunter | reverse complement strand
CAAAGGATGTCCTGAAGTTGGTGCAGTTTGCCCCATTCAAACACGGATCCGGATCACACAGGTTGATTTCTACAAAGGAAAATATAGACATTATATGGCTTAATATAAATTGTAGTCTGCCACTGTTTGCTATTCATTGATTAAGCAGAGAATAATAAGCATAAAGTCTGAACCAGTGTTCTGAACTTGAATAAATGGTATCATCCGAACTTCATACAATTAGACTTGCCGCATGTTTTTCTCTTCTGATGATGTTTTTTATGCTTTGCTTTCAGTCACGGATATTTTCATCTTATTTTTGTCAAGGATGTCCTTTTCAAAGATATATATTTTTCACAAGAGAGCAGTTCTTTGGAATCTCTTCATTCACTTATTCACTTGCTATTAAAGCTACATACCATTTTCACAGTCCATTCCTTCATATCCAGGAGCACACGAGCAGTTGTAGGAGCTGAGGATGTTGGTACATGTAGCTCCATTCTGACAAGGATCACTACCGCAAGCGTTGAACTCTGAAAGAACCAAGACCAGAAATATCATCATGTCATAACATATATGAACGTTCATTAAATTCAACAGCATAATTCATATACATGTACCCCATTTTCACACTTTTGGTATAACATTTTTACCCGGTGAACAGTAAGGCCAAGATAACTCAAGCTGCAGTATAGAGAAAATGCATATTATACTAAATCAAATAGTGCTTAACGGCTTAATACGAATATGATACCACAGTGCATGAGGTACAATGAGGTATACATGTACGTAGTATATTGATGAGTATATTGATGTTTCTTCATTTTCCCCTCTCTCCACAACACTTTTTAATAGTTGGACATCAATTACTGTAAAAATAGAAATTTTCGCACGCAGCCACATTGAACACAAACCCGCATTTTTAATTTTTCACGGACAGTTAGGATAACTGTATTCATGTGCATAATAAACAAAATATTTCGCTTAACCCATTCGTGACAGAGGTCCACATTTTGTGGTTTGACCTAATAACTTTTGATGCAGAGCCCTAAAAATTATACCAAATACATGAGCAGAAAGAGTAAAAAATTCTACACAAACTGTGCCCATTTTGGTTGCGTCAATATTCGGTGTTTGATGCTGAAAATTTTTAAAAGGAAAATAAGCATTAAAATCCTTAAATTGGCAATGTTATAGAAAGTTTAAAATCACCATTTTCCCCTGCAAATTGGCAACTTTTTGACTTCTCATCGTAATTTCTGTCAATTTATATTCATTTCAGATACATGACGTTTTATAAGAAAAATGTAGCAATAAAATAAAAATGTTGGTGTTGCCAATTTGAAGAATAAAAGCTGATCAAATTAGCTTTAAATAATTCCTGTCACGAATGGGTTAATTTTTGCACAAGTGTCATGCTGTGCGAAATGTGGGAAAATTTTAAAACTGCAAAATATTCCATGTTTACAGTATCTAATATAAACAGAATCTTTGGCATTTTGATAAATTAGAATTGAATTAATGAATTTTACTTTGCAAATGCCTGTTAGACTTACTAGTGTCAGTGCAGTCTAATAGGATTAATAAGTGTCTATCACTTTAATACCTTCTGTACAGTTGATTCCCTTCCATCCTGGTGCACATGTACAATTGTAGTCTCCCAGGATGTTGGTACAGGTAGCTCCATTCTCACAGGGGTTAGGGTCACAGCCATCAAGTTCTATTTAAAAACAACATGAGTTAGAATGTCAGATAGATTGTTTACAAAAAAGATTACCATTACTAATTCAAAGAGGCCAAAACAATAGAAATAAAAATATCAGTACATGATCAGTAGACAATAAGCAGTCATCATCTTTGTTACAATGGCAAGGATAATCATACATTCCAAGAAGGGGGATGGGGGCTGCTCAATCACAGAAAGTATATGTTGCACAAGATACACTGTCTAACCCTGCAGTTATCTGGGATAGCTCCCCTATCAGGCCCACAATCATTGGCTCTGATAGTGACAATGTTCTATCAAAGGTATTACTACTCTTTCACTATAAATGATGCAGGCTATAATACAGCTCATGACCACACTCCACAATGAATTACACATGGGTCATAATCATTCACAACTACATACCAATATCACACAGTGTTCCATCATATCCTCTGGCACAGCTACAAGTGTATGTATCATTCTCTTGACTGCAAGTTGCTCCATTAAGACACGGACTACTATCACATCCAGAATACACTGCAAAAATGAAATAGACATTTCATTCATCAATATACTCTTTAAGAAAATACATCCTGTTTTGCACTGTTGCCAAACAAAAGAAGTACATTAATTAAAAAAAAATTGCAAACAACATACTTTAAATGCACTAAGAAAAAGTTTAGACAAGCATGTCAAAAATGGTATAACATTTATCAGCCTTAACATATATGCTAGATCACTGCAGTCCCTAACACTTTTCTCCATTAGAATTAGACCAAAAATAATATTAATCTGCAAAAGAATATGTAATCTGATGTGCATTATCGAGAAAAGAACAATCACAGAGTGTACATATAGATTTTTTCTGCCTTTTGAATGAGGCAGTCTAGAGTTACTTGAATCATATCAGATGACATATTACCTTCACAGTTGACTCCAGAATACCCTCCAGGACATGTACAGTTATATGATGTCCTGAAGTTAGAACAAGTTGCTCCGTTCTGACATGGATCCGGGTCACAAAGGTTGATTTCTAGGAAAAAAGAGAAGCGGGTAAAGAGGCCTGATCAAACTCATTCACCTTAACATCTACATGAAATTCATGAAATAGCAAAACCATAACATAAGCACACACAGAAAAATAAATAATTCAAATGAGGTATACATTTTGTTTGGTGTAGATAATCATAGGGTGTGTTTCAGATTTCCACTTACCGTTCTGACACGTCATTCCTCTGAAGCCTGGTGCACAAATGCATTTGAAGGTGTCATTAGCTAGCTGAGCACAGGAGGCACCATTCAAACATGGATCACTGTTGCAGGCAGTGTAATCTGCAAAACAAAAATCAGGAATTAAGAATTCCAACCATTTTTCTACAAAATCATTGTGCAGAAATTTATCAAGAAACTCCCTGTACTACTGAACATAGAGGCTTGTATATTTTACTATGAATAGTGAAAAAGTTTTGAATACGAAGAAATGAACAAATATATTACCTTTACAATTCCATCAAAAGTAATGTAAAGGCAATGAAACCCAATGAAGATAACATCTCCTTGATCATCAAACATACCAAACTGCACTAAATTGAACGATACAATAATCCCACAAGCACTTATACAAGCATTCAGAATTGTATAGTTCTATTTTAAGAAATATGGATCAAGGCCTTTCTGCTGACATCTTACTATCTTCATCAGTCCTCCCCTGGCAATGACAAATTTTTGTTAGTACTTACTCTCACAAAAGTCACCATTAAATCCATCCTCACAGATACACTGGTAAGTGTCATTCATTTGCATGCAGGTAGCATCATTCTGGCATGGGTTGCTGGCACAGCCATCATAAACTGTTGGACGTTGTAAAATAAATCACATAACGGAAGTTGTAGGATAAATTATACAATGGTAACTTATAAACAAAAATAAAAACAGGGATATCAATCATAATGAAATGTCATATATATTCTATGATTTTACCAAATGTGTTAAAATGATAATGATGATAATAGTTAAAAAATGATGATAACAACATCAATTACCATCATCATCATCATTATCATCAATGGATATGACACTGACAAGTTAAGTTGATATTACCATAAACATAACTCAAAAGCTGAGACACCTTGTGTGAAAAGTTATTTTTCATTACATGTAACTCAGACGTATCACATAACAGCAAGCAAACATTATCTAATATTCTTACCTTCACAGTTTTCACCAGTGTATCCCTCAGGACAAGTGCAGTTATAGGATGTCCTGAAGTTATAACAAGTGGCTCCATTCTGACATGGATCGGGGTCACAAAGATTGATTTCTGCAGAGAATAAGGAAAAATCTCATAAGTAGTCCAAAGCTTTGTACTTCCCAATAGCTTCATGTACAGAGAAATTAATTTTACAAAAAAGCTGAAAAATGTTTATGTTGAACTATCAGATTGAATTTATTCATTTGCTTAATTAGTTTGGAAACAATACCTCTACTCGTTGGATTATATAATCTTCAAAACATAAGAAATCCCATAAAGCAACACACAAGCTTGAGCTTATACATACCTTCTTCACAAAGTATTCCTTGATAGCCCGGTAGACAGATACATGTGTAGTTATCCGAGTTCTGATGACATGCAGCTCCATTCATGCAAGGATCACTACTGCATCCTTGGTAGACTAAAGATGAATGATTTCAAGATGGAAATGAAGGTTACATGTTTATGTCAAAGGCAATGGAGTACTCGTATTTTATTTGCATACAGACAGGCCATTGTCTTCAAAGCCTCCCTGACATGCCAAATAGTGTAAAAACAACTTTGCACCATATGTCAGTGGCTTTACCATTGATAGCTGAATGTGCATTAAAGCATGCAAAGAGGTACATGCCTATGAATTGGACTACCAAGTAATCTTAATGGGTATACCATGTTTTGTCATATAGGTACAGGTACGGAATCTGACATGACAATTACTTTATCATAAAATGTTCAAAACGTTATGAGTTATTTCATGAATCAGAGAATCCTTGCATTTTCTTACTTTGACAGTTTTGACCAGTGTATCCTTCAGGGCAGGTGCAGGTGTAGGATGTCCTGAAGTTAGTACATGTGGCTCCATTCTCACATGGATCAGAGTCACATAGGTTGATTTCTGCCATGATGAGACAATGACATAGAAATGAAACACAGAATATTCACATGATAAATTCATTTAAAAACTAATTGTCATTTCAATCTAATTAATGCCATAATGAACTTGTCCTTTCTTCAACTTGGAAAAAAAATGGAAAAGATACGAAATGAAGCATAAAATCAACAATGTTGTAAATGTTAGAGCTTCCTATTTTTTTGTTGGAAAGAACCGTTCTCATGGAAAACAGCTGTAAAAAAAGATATCTTCTTCCACCTAAGGAAAAAAGAATGTTCATGTAGAAGAAAAACACTGAAAAGTAGATTTCTCTAAAACATAAAGAAAACATCATGTTTATTTCGCCCACCTGTTTCACACATTACTCCAGTATATCCAGCAGGGCAGGCACATGTGTATGTATTGTTGACCTCTGCACAGGTAGCTCCATTGAGACAAGGATCACTGGCACACCCCATGTAGTCTATTTGATGAAAAAAAAAGAAAATTACTCAGTGACTTATATCAGCTGTATTTTTCTTGCTTTCCATAAATATGGAGTGGCATCACGTACCTGTGTGTTGCTTGGGATATTCATATTCATAAATATGTGACTGTACAAAGATGATTTTCGTTAAAATTATGCATAGTACCAAAGTCACAGAGAAGATATCGACACCAAACTAAACGCAGACAGAACCCAACCCCCAAAGAACAAACAAATAAGAAAAAGAAAAGAAAACAGATGTAACAGTGAGCTGCTAAGAATTAGTTTGTTTGAAATCAGCTGGTAGTCAGTTTGGATGTGCACATGTATAACACACAAGAAACCATCTAATGACATCCATATTTCAGACATTCCTCAATATTACCCCAAATGGGACTTTTAAAAATACGAAGGAATTTACCTTGGCAGTTGACACCGCTGAATCCTGGCAGACAGTCACATGTGTAGGAGATCCTGAAGTTGGTACATACTGCCATGTTCTGACATGGATTGGGATCACACAGATTAACCTCTGAAATACAAAATAAAGGTGACTGGTGAGTTTACAGAACCGATGATTGCATTTGTACATCAAAATAGGCACTTGCAAAATATCAATCAAATGACCATGGGCAAATTTTTTATGTTAGCAGCACAAGTCATACCCCAAACTCAAAACCAACCCAGGTCGAAACCAACCCAGGTCAATCTATTCTCAGGCATTGTAATTTTTTTTTCCCTTAGTCGATCTTGCGTCAGTCTCACTAGTGTTCCACAATCAACTGATGAAAAAAAAACCTACACATAGTTTACACAATTATCATGCTACATGTAGTTGGCATGTTTAAAACCTTCAAATCTTCACTATCAAAGGTATACAGGATACACACCATGTTCGCAGTTCATTCCTCTGTATCCTGGAGCACACTGGCAAATGTAGAAGTCATTAGCTTGCAGACACGTACCATCGTTCTGACACGGGTTACTCATACATCCAGCATAAACTACACAAATAAACAAATATAGACAGAAAATATATATCATTTTAAGTTCTTATGATCACGATTATCAATCTGAAAACAATTTCAAATACTATGAAAACAATTAACTTAATGCAGTTTAATACACTATGAGAATGACGGACAAAGAGAGTGGACAAAATAAACAACTCCACATTCTATGCTCCACAATTGTTCTTTTGACTACCACATCCATTGTGAAGGGTAGAATGAGGGCTTGTTTATTTGTTGTCCACTTTCTTTGTCATTCAAGTTCATAGTGATACATATGAAAGAAAAAAAATGTCTGTGTACTTCTGAATGAATCAGTCAAGTTCTGTGTTGCTTAATTTCCTGCTAAACCTATCACCAGCCTTTGAAGTGACCACATAGCTGATAACGATAGAATCTGAATCAGTGAAAAAAAACCAAAAAAACAATAACTGATATCCAACCATCTACCCCCTGAAGTAATGCTCATTTTTGGATTTATCAATATCCAATAGTGGTAAGCAAATCAACATCTCTGATGACACAAGAATCTAACAAAGTAAATAAACCATTAACACATGGTAACAGTTCACAGGTAATCACTTACTTTCACAGTTTTGACCTGCATATCCTTCAGGGCAGGTACATGTATATGATGTCCTGAAGTTAGAACAGGTGGCTCCATTCTGACAGGGATTTGGGTCGCAGAGGTCGATTTCTGTTTTAAAAAAATGCAAATTATAAAAACATTGTATTACTCATACACAGTTTTAAGAATCTTTATTCAGTTTTTTGTTTTGTTTAGTTTTATTTTTGTGCAAACAAAGGGGAAATATTAGCAAAAAAAAAAAAGAATCGTTCATTGAACCTATTCTAGTTTACGGTAGGTACATGAACATTACAAGAAGGAATACCACTGATTAATACATGTCATCGGAGAATCAAAATGCATTAAACAATGGAGATTCAGGGGTACATGATTTACCTGTTTCACAGTTGGTCCCTTCATAGCCAGGAGGACATTGACAAGTGTAGGTTTCATTCTCTTGGGTGCAATTTGCTCCATTCTGGCAAGGGTTACTATCACAACCAGCATACACTAGAACAATAGCGAGAAAGAAAATTATGAATAAAGCTCAAAGAAATTAAATGTAAATGATATGTAATGAAATGACTGACAACAATTTTTCTTAATTTAAACAAAACACCCCCTAGACACATACCATTTCTTAAAATGCACATATCAAGGTACATGATAAGATAAGGCTCTTTTATGGTTTGGAATTTTGACTGATATGACAGGTGTATGCATACATGTATCTATATAGACATAATCAACATGCTATATTTGTCTACATTTAGCAACTGCAATATTCAACAAACTGGGAATACCATTCTTATATAATCATTATGAATAAGCAACAATAACTATTGAATGGTAGGAATACTGGAACAGATACAACAACTTCATCCTTCTCTGCAAAGATGGATTTTAATACTGATACCCAATTACCTTCACAGTTGTCTCCTACAAATCCCATGGGACAAGTGCAGTTGTAAGAGGTTTGGTAGTTCATACAGGTGGCACCATTCAGGCAAGGATCAGGATCACAAAGATTGATAGCTGCAAGAGAGCAAAGTAGCAAGTACAATATTTCAATTTATATTTATAGAAAGTCAATAAAAATGGAGTGCCAGGAATGTTAATTCTGACAGACATGAGCACTACACAGGAACCCACTATTATAATCATTATTATTCCAATATTTCCATTTCTACAAGGTCTGCTTTAAATTGAAACAAGAAAATTTACACAACATGAGATACATGTTCAAAACACTGATATCAAATACCATTGATTTTTCACAATAGAATATAACATCCTAAAAAAAAAATGTACATACATCTGCTTAGCAATTTCAAAAGTGAACTATAGTGGACTATTTGTGATACATGTTTGTTAGTTCAAAGTTATTAGTGGTCAGGAAAAGAGAGAGTGGAGTGAAAGTGTTAAATTCTTGTTTTCTGAAAAGAAAGACAGATGAGTTTGAAGAAACCTGCTGATCTACCTGTAAAAAGAGAAGAACAGAAATTACTGAAATAAGTTTTAATAAGGATCCTGCATCTGGATTAAAAATTTCAATCAGTGGCCTTGTTCCTTATTGGGCATAACATTTCCATAAAGCAATATTACATCATATTGTGATGTTTAAAGTATGATGGTCTTTGAAAAATTACTCCAGTATCTGTACATGTATTTAGTTCAATTCAGTTCAATTCATTTCAGTTTATTCTACTTTTAAGCAAACATGCAAATACATAGCACATATAAGTTCAATACATTGTTTCACTCAATAATTATAATTCCATTTGAAGATTCCTGCAAACATATCAACAAAACGAATAGCAGCTTGAGAAGAAGGATACCTTATATGCAGCAACACAGAGCACATGCTTGTTTTGATTTCGGGTTCGGGGGTAAGATTCTAGATTTAAGTAATAAAGTAATAATGCACATCAAAATGTTGCTCTGATAACGAGCACAATGAGAGATGGCCCCAACAGTGATGCATGACAAAAGTGGGAGGGAATTTCTCTGCTACTTATTCCAGTACAACATTGCCAATATGTCTTCTGAACTGGAAATTCTCAGCATTCAACAGGAAAAGCTGCTTAGGATACACTGTTACATACCTTGATCACAGTTAATCCCCTCCCATCCTGGGGCACAGACACAGGTGTAACCATTGACCATCTCAAGACACGTGCCATTATTCTGACATGGCATACTGGCACACTCACGAATGTCTGTGGGTACAGGGAACAAAATGATTCGTAAATATACAGGGTTCTTGTTAAATTTTGTCCATGGAAAATTCGTGTCTAACTTATGAAAGTAAAGACATCTCTGTTCCCTTCTTCAAAACAAAGCAATAAATGGAATAATTCTTCCATTACAAAACTATTACAATATTACAAAACAGGTGAAAGAAAGTAGTTTCAAGTAATGAAACTAAAATTAATGCAGTTTAATCATGATTCCCAATATATACTTAACATGGAAAAGCCCAAAATCATTTCACATTGTATTTTCATGCTAATAACTGGGCCTTACATGTATAGGCCTCTAATTTGAATCAGTAGTAAACATTGGAATGAAGCAAATACAAACATGTCAATGACTAAAGACCAGTATATTGTGCAAATCCACCATACCAAACTGATATCAAATTAGCACACTTACATCTACATTCTACCCGGCAAAATGGATGTCTATATTATACTTCTAGACCGATTTCTGCACTTTTTCCAGAAACATTTAACCATTACAAAGCTTACCAGTTTCGCAGTTAGTGCCAGTCCAACCATCAGCACAGATACACTGATATCCATTGACAAGATCTTCACAGGTACCTCCATTCTGACAAGGAACACTCAGACATTCAAGTACCTCTGCATAAAATCAATGGAAATAAAACATCCTCTAGCTATGGCGTGTCTTCCACATGGACTGGAAATGCCTAGATCCTAATAACAATGATTATTTTAAGGAGAAACGTATTACCAGTATTTGGCCATGTCCAAACAATCAAAATAGATGATATATTCCACATGGTTTTCCACATGGATTTGAAATGCCTAAATTCTTAACAATCATTATTTCGAAGGAGAAACATATCACCAGCCATTGGTCCTGTCAAAACAATCAAATATGGTAATGATAACTAAAATCCTGGGGAATATCATTTTCTTCCTTTTTGAAAAATTTCACATAATAAGCTAGAGAACGAAATGTACAAATCATTCACTGGGTCATGAAGTGCTTTGTAAAATTAACCACAACTATTTTTCTATATGCTTATCATGAATAACTTAACCACAAAAAAATAAGATGTTTAAGATATCTGACCTACTTTGACACAAAACATATTTTCAACATTCTAGTTTCACCTTGCAGATGTTAATATTTTCCTAGATCTACAACAAAAACACCAACTGAATTTAGAAATCTAGAACATAAAATCAAGAAAGACATATTTTCCTACCAGTAGAGCAGTTTGGTCCAGTCCAGCCTGCTGGACAGAGACAGATGTAGCCTGCCACCTGGTCTACACATGTAGCATTGTTCTGACATGCATTCAGCTGACACTCATCAGTATCTGAAATGGGACATCACAGCATGCAAGTGTAAATATAAATACAAGGTTTATCTAATCTATTGTAAAAAAAAATGACATAAAGAAATTTGCACACACACAAAAAAAAATTATTTCATTCCTCAAAATTGACATTTTTTATACCCTGACAATGCATAGAAGAACTTCAAGGCTTGCAATATTTCTCATCATTACATAAACTGTTATTTTCTGTGCAATGAGGTGAATTATAATTTCATATTACCGGCCTATTACTCAGCCTATGTTACATTATATGCTCATATGAAGATTGTAAATTACTATGAACGAACCATTATTTTCTACAACAATTATGCTTAAAACAATTGTAATTACTTTAAAGTGTCATCTTACCAATTTCACAGTTTGCACCTTCAAAGCCTGGTGGGCAGAGGCAGTTATAGCCATTCATGCCCTCAACACAGGAAGCTCCATTCTGACAAGGATCACTAGAACACTCCAAGATATCTGTGAACAAAACCAAAAAAAAAAAAAAAGAAAGAAAGAAAAGAAAAGAAATATATGAATAATCAACCAAAAAGATATTTTTCACATCATTAACATAAGGCTAGCTAAGACAAGATAATGGGAATACGCAAAATGGTTGATGATTGAATAACTATCACATCTTCATGACTGATAAAGATTATTCATTTGAAGAAAAATGCATATAGTTTATATGCGAAAATGACAACGAACATCCTAAATGTCGAATCAAGACAAAATATATATGATTGTAGCTCAACAGTTTACTACAAGTGACATTACACTTACACACCTAGCAAATGAAAAGGAAATGATATGATATGATATTCAGTCAAGTGAAAGGAAATGTCATATTCATGTTTTTATCATTAAAAAATAATTTTAAAAAACTCAGTTAAAGTTAAATGATGTTATTTCCTACCTGATTCACAGTGATCTCCAGTCCAGCCTTCTGCACACTGACATTGATACCCATTGGTAAGATCTAAGCAGGTTGCATTGTTCAGACAAGGATCACTTGCACACTCAAGAATATCTGTTAAGAACAAGGTCATGTGATATTTACTACCTTTAAGGGAAACTGAATATATTTACAGTGAATAAATTGATTGAATGACCAATCGCAAGCACACTGCATCACTGCTTATACTTTACAAAGACTTTGGTCATGTCAGCAATAAATATGATGCTGCCTTGTTTATAACAGTAATGCATCTATAAAGATATTCTTCAGCATCATTTGTTGAAACAGTCAAAAGAAAGAAAAATCCCATAATTATCAGGTCTTTAAAACCTGCTATATGAACACCCATATCAGAACAACCCCTGTCCCAATTTCCCTTAGGTTTTAAAAAACTCACCAAATTCACAGTGAGTGCCATTCCAGCCTTCTGGACAGACACATTCATAACCTGCAATGAGCTCAAGACATGTGGCGTTGTTCATGCATGGGTTTCCAGTGCATTCCAAGATTTCTGTTGTGATAAAGAGGTGAAAATAACAAAAATAAATCAAATACCAAGGATACATCCTAGATGATAAAATTAAAAAAAAAAACCCAACAACAACAAACCAACTTCCAGCCGCCTCTAAGCAATGTTGCCAACATAACGAAGTGCAAGAAGTGCTTAATGAGTTAAAGATACTACAAAAAAACCCAAAAAACTAGATGAATCTTCGACCACGCGTGGTCGAACTTTATGCCTCCGCCATTACCAAATCAGAAATAAATGGCACTTCATGTTGATTTATTTTCATTTATACAATGAAATCTTTGACCTTGACCTTTGACCTTGTGACCCCCAAATCTAATGAGAGCATTGCCCTTTCCATATGCATACATGAGCCAAGTTTGTTGAAGCGTCAAATGGTTACTGAGTTATCACAAGAACGAACCATTTCTATGCACATAATGACCTCTATGACCTTTGACCTTTGACCTTGAGACCCCAAAATCTAATCAGACCATTGTCTCTCCCATATGCATACATGTGCTAAGTTTGAGGTTGATCGGTCGAATGGTTGTTGAGTTATGGTGAAAACGAACCATTTCTATGTACTTAATGACCTCTATGACCTTTGACCTTTGACCTTGTGACCCCAAAATCTAATCAGATCATTGTCCCTTCCATGTGCATACATGAGCCAAGTTTGAAGCCAATCTGTCAAATGGTTCTTAAGTTATCGCGAGAACGAGCCATTTTCATGTGTATTATTACCTCTATGACCTTGACCTTGGACCTCGAGACTCCAAAATCTAACCAGATCATTGTCCCTCCCATATGCATACATGAGCCAAGTTTGAAGTTGATCCGTCAAACGGTTCTTAAGTTATCGCGAGAATGAAAACCGGACGGACAGACGGACGGACAGACAACCCGAAAACATAATGCCTCCGGCAACCACCTATGGTAGGTGGAGGCATAAAAGAGAGAGAAAAGGCTACAGCACCATGATAAAAACATAAACCCTTCCTACCTGTTTCACAATTGGTTCCATTCCATCCTGGTGCACATATACATTCATAGCTGTTGACTAAATCTTGGCAGGTGGCACCATTAAGACATGGGTTACTGTCACACTCTGGAATGTCTGTGTGGAGATAAAATGAAGGTGATTTGTGGTTGATATCCGAAAACCTTAGAACTAGCTGCAGTGGAATGAAAAATAAGTATGCTAGTTTTTGTTTCTCTCAACTTTTATTCTTAATCTACCTAGTAATCAATATTCATAGTAAAATGAACAAGGAGGAGAGATCAAGTGGAAATAGGAAAGGAGAATAAGTGCCTAAAATTTTGTAAACTGCAACTTTTGGCAGCAAAAGCCACAAGAAATTGAAAGAACTATTCTGAATTTAGCAAAAACAGAGAAACAGAATAGGCTGAACACTGTCAGTTAAGGAACATAGTGCAGACTTCACTCACCTATATCACAGTTGGTTCCATTCCAGCCGGGAGCACATTCACATTGATAGAAACCAAGGAAGTCTTCACAAGTTCCTCCATTCTGACAAGGATTGCTATTGCATTCATTGATTTCTGAAGAGAAATGTTAGAGACGATGACAGGACATTCAAATTATGTTCTGGTGTTATGATAAATTACAATTTTTAGAAAGGGGCAAAGTAGGTTATTGCATGTTTTCTTGAAATATTCTGAATCCATTTCTCTAAATCAAGACAGTATATTATGATATTGTACCTATTTCCTTTATTTGCAAAATCTTTCATATCCCAACTGGGACATATCTAGCATATTGAGATATAATACGCACAATAAATGTACTCTATCTAGCATGTTCACATACCTATTTCACATTGAGTTCCATTCCATCCAACAGGACACATACACTCATATCCATTGATGAGATCTACACAAGTGGCATTGTTGTCACAAGGGTTGCTGGCACATTCAAGGATTTCTAAAAACATAAATACAAGAAAAGTAAAATAAAGTAAAGGCATGAAATTGATAAAGACTGTATATTTTCTTTCACACAGTTGATGATGTTGATGAACAGGTATGAGGGTGTTATTAGGGGGACTACACACTAATAAAACTGATATTAGAACTAAGCATGCATATGCATGTGAAGTTTACATAAATTTACAACGCATATCTGTAAGAAAGATTAATCTACATCAGTTTAGAAAATATCTCCATAGATACAGTAAATATACAATGTCTTCATCTCTGTAGATATGAGCATTTCAAATCTTTATATGCCCTCAAAGAGAGAATTAAAGCAGCAGTCAAATGAAATTAATATGTCTGAGTATATTCTTTTGAGTCTGAGAAAACAACTTACCAATTTCACAATGTGATCCATTCCAACCCGGTGGACATTCACAAAGGTAACCATTGATCATCTCTGTGCAGTTTGCACCATTCAAACATGGGACACTGGCACACTCCAAGATTTCTGAAGAAAGGTAAATATATGATCATTCACAAAGATGTAGATGTAAGGACCGTGCAATTCCATTAATTTTATGTGAAATTCTGAAAGGAAACAACTCTTTCACATACTAGAGAATGTCTACCTTGTATTCTGGTTTGGTAATATCAAAGACAAAGTATGTAAAACTCAATTACAGTATACTAATCACACTCACCAGTATCACAGTTGATACCTGTCCAGCCAGGAGCACACTGACATTGATAGGAAGCAATCAGATCATTGCAAGTACCTCCATTTTGACAAGGGTTACTGGCACATTCCAGGATTTCTGTACCGTAAACAAGAAAAAAAAAAAGACAAAATAGTATCTTCTGGATTATACTCATAAATATACCTGTCAATTCGATTAGAAAAAAAAAAATTTCAGCACACTTATACAGTTGTCAATATTGAACAATCATCATTATACATAATGATGCAATATTTCATCAATGGAACAAAACTAATTGAATATGAAGGAATATGAAGAATGAGTAGAAGCTGTTAAATATTACAGGAAACTACATTATCAAGTGATAGAGATGACATAAATTAGTTTTGTAATCAAATATGGAATATTTAACATTTTGTCTTTCGTCAAGGAAGCATCAGACATGCATCTCACCTATTTCACAGAATTCTCCAGTCCATCCTGATGGACATACACAGCTGAAACCATTGATTCCATCTTCACATGTTGCTCCATTCAGACAGGTATGGTTGACACACTCATCAATATCTGTAACAAAAAAAAAAAAACTTTGTGCAAATAAAAACACCTCATCCCATGAACAAGAACAAGCAGTCAAATATATAATAATACAATAAAGAAAATGCCTACAAAATAATGATGCATGAACATATGTACAAACAAATAAGAGAAATATCTCCAGCACTTCCTTTTTCATCTCACAATAGAATTCTTCTATAATTGTGTACAAAACTTTTTATAGGATGCAAATGCAAGTTTCCTGTACCTGTGTTCTTAAAGAATGTGACATACATCTATACTGATTTTTTTCAGTTTCATGATAATTCTTACCATGACTATTCTTACCAATCTCACAGTTCATTCCCGAGAATCCTGGTGGACATGAGCAAGAATAAGATGTCTGGAAATTGTTGCAGGTGGCCCCGTTTTCACAAGGATCTGGTGTGCACAAATCTATTGGGATCTCACAATTTATGCCCATCCAACCTGGCATACAGATGCAGAAGTACTGTTGGGAGTCCACACTCTGGAAGCAAGTTCCTTCATTCTGACAGGGAGAGCTTGAGCAAGGAGGAAGTTCTATAAATAGAAACAAATAGAAAATGCTTTGATTACATGTGTACCTGCAAATATAGGCTTCAAAATATTCTTAATTCACTTCTAATCAAACTGCAATAAATGTAGATTACATACATATGTACATTAAATCCCATATTCTTTGCCATATAGATTGTAGAATAATGTGGATGATCATTAAACATCAAAGCATTAAACAAAGAACACTTACCATTCTCCCCAGGATATCACAATGATTTAAAATAGCTCAATAAAGGACATCAAAATAATTCGCATGAATGAAGTCTCCCCTAAAAGTACTTGTAACATAACAATCAGACCATAATTATCATGATCTACCTGTTTCGCAGTTTACGCCAGATAATCCCATTGGGCAAATACACTGGTATGATCCAATCAAGTCTTCACAAGTAGCATTGTTTAGACATGGACTGCTGGCACACTCTAGAATTTCTGCAAAGTAAAGAAATCTCAAGCATATAAATGCAAACTCAAGCAAAGCAACATGTATTGACATACATATATGTTATATGTATTTCAGTACATGTTAACCGGATGAACACATTTTGATTTCGGTGCAACACCCATTTTCCATAGATCTTAGCCTGAGTTATTTCAGGCATAGTATTCAATGGGTAAAATCAGTAGACCCTGATTTGTGAAATACACAACACATCACAGAGAAGATCCTTCCACTTTACAATGTCGAGGAAGAATCCCTCTGTTGCTGAATCAAAGCAACATATGACACACTCAAGAAATGTTGATTTTATAGAAAGCTCATTTTTCGTTCTCTGGGACTTTAAATGATATTCATTGTCTATCCCTAAACAAATAGAGATTGTTTAAAAATCTTTACTAAGACACCAAACTGGCTCTGCCTACAATAAGAAATAGCAATTATGCCTTTCCAAAATATTATTTTCATACATGTATAAGCTTGCAATACTAATCACACCATCTCAAAAACTTACCATTCTTAATGTAAGGTTCCTATTTCTAATTTCAAATTATTTAGAAAGGTAGATTGTAAAAAATATTACCAGGGAATACATGTTCTTGATTCAATATTCAGAGGAACTTATCAATTAGAACCGTCATCTTACCGATTTCACAGCTGGTGCCTTCAAATCCAGTTGGGCAAATGCAGTTATAGCCATTCACACTCTCCATACATGTAGCTCCATTCTTACAAGGATCACTAGAACACTCCAAGATATCTGACAAAAGCACACAATCACAATATGCGAGCATTATTGTGGCTGATTTGCTAAAATCTATAAATCTTATAAAATCTTCAATGGTTTTGCATTAGATCATGCACATCTCAAGCTGCAACAAAATAAGGAGCAATCTTTAGGCTGAAATCTGATTATCTACACTCCTTTGCTTTGGGCATACATGTATATATTGTTGATGTAATGAAATGTGCAACATTAAACTAGCAACGAAAATCAAACCCAACTCAACCACTGCATATGACAAGATTGTAAAATATAAAGTATAGTCTATTATAAACACATACACAACAAGTTTTTGTAGAATATGAAAATAATCTACAGAATTTGAAGAAAAAGTTTAAGTACACATCAAATAGGAATATATATCATTTTAAATTTATTCAGCATTGTCATTTTTTGTTAAATTTACATGACTCATTGATAAGTAGTGTGTAAATTGTTTGGATATGTGCACGCATTATTTTTTATAAGGTTTTTAAGGTAACCATTGCAATTCAGTCTTTAGAACTGTGAGAACAGAATTAATCGATCAACTGAAACTCAAATATATCCCATTTCTCAGCTCCTTTTATTTAGCTCCTAAATGAAGAGCATTAAGTTGATGATTTAAAATTCACATTTCCTACCTGATTCACAGTGATCTCCTGTCCAGCCTGCTGCACACTGACATTGATACCCATTGGTGAGATCTAAGCAGGTTGCATTATTCTGACAAGGATTACTTGCACACTCAAGAATATCTGTTCACACAAATTAAAAAAAAAAATCAGAGAGAGAGAGAGATAGAAGTTTTTATGTTACTAATGATATTTCATATCATTAATTTCAACCAGATTACAAAGAAGGAATATCAAAAGAATTTGAGAAATGAAACAAGCATTCTTTTCATACAACAGCCTTCCATGAAAATGTACATTTGCGGTAAATTCTTGTGTGACATCAGTGGTAAAAACCACACTTACCAAATTCACAATGAATTCCAGTCCATCCTTCTGGGCACATGCATTCATAACCAGCAATGAGTTCAAGACATGTAGCATTGTTCATGCAGGGGTTTCCACTGCATTCTAGAATTTCTGTATGAGGCAAGGAAAAGAATTAATAAATACATACATGCACTTTTGAAAGTGAAAAAGTATGAAATGAGACTACTCTTTGGAACCAATAATTATGACAGCCATATGATGATATTTGATAATTTTTAGTGCCATTCACAGATCAAAGGTAGTAGGGTGCAGAGCAATAAAAAAATTTCAGTCGTAATAAAGATATATAGTCCGTCTACTTTCCAAAATCTTCATCAAATACATTTTGGCCTGACTGGTAAATATGCTAATAAACTCATATGTCACACAGAATTAATCAAAAGAATACATGTTAAGGAGTTGAATTACATACATATGTATCATGACAGTGTACATATATTCACAATATTTCATACCTGTTTCACAATGTGTTCCATTCCATCCTGGTGCACAAACACATTCATAGCTGTTAACCAAATCTTGGCATGTAGCACCGTTCAGACACGGGTCACTATTACACTCTGGAATGTCTGTTCGGTGAAAGGGAATACAAATATATGTCATCACAGAGTCTTCACTGTTGGAAGTGGACTTTGCATACAAAAGATAGGAATCAGCATGTTCCCACTGTCATCTTTTGATCACACCATTATTTGTATTATAATGACTTTATAAGATAATTAGGGCTCAACATCCAAAGTAATTTGGCCTCAAAACACAATGTGCACCATCTGTCATGGATGGATTGACATGTATTCCTGAAAAGTCTTTAAAATATTTTGTAAAATAGTTTTTGTTCGATTCCATGAAGTGAATAGTTTGACCAGGTTATCTGCTCAGATAACTTCATTAAGGGCCACACTTAAATTAATTCTACATGGAATCAGAACTTATTAACACTTATATTGTTACTTTATATAATATTTGATAATCTATGAGGCACAAAATGCCAAACTTGACATCCACATTCCATACATTACACTCACCAGTATCACAGTTAAGACCAGTCCAACCAGGAGCACACTGGCATTGATAAGAACCAATTAAATCAATGCAAAGACCTCCATTCTGACAGGGGTCACTGGAGCATTCCATGATTTCTGCACAGTGGAATGATAGAAGTCACGTTTTCAGGGTTACTCATCAACATTTAATCATTGATATGAGTAAAAGGAAGCTTCGGAATTTCCTTTACACAGCCAATCAATTTTACAACATCACTGCCATTACCATCACGAATTTCATACATCTATATTGGTATAGAATTCAGCTCCATGCAGCAAAAATAGAACATTACCTTTCGAATAATCAACTGATTCATCCATCTACAAGCTATTATGAGAAAAATTATCCCCTTATCTAGGTATTCAACAATATGGCGGCAATGCTCAATATACATGTATATAAGGAACTAACCAGTTTCACAGAATTCTCCAGTCCATCCTGACGAACATACACAGCTGAAATCATTGATTCCATCTACACATGTTGCTCCATTCAGACAGGTATGGTTGACACACTCATCAATATCTGAAAATGATTTAAGATATTTTGTGAACAAAACATATGAAGTAATTCTCCAAGTGGGAGATTTATGGCAGGAATTCATAAGTAAGCACTGAAATATGGAATTTTTTTTACATACATTTTTAAACATAATTATTCTGTATTTTCTGGAGATGTAAAATGTTAAATCAAAGTAAGGCTATCAATACATCCCATGGAAAACAAGGAACTTTCCATCAATTCTATACAGTGAAAGTATCAAATCCTACCTACCAATCTCACAGTTCATTCCCGAGAATCCTGGTGGACATGTGCAGTTATATGATGTTTGGAAGTTGTTGCAGGTGGCCCCATTTTCACAGGGATCTGTTGCACATAGATCAATGGGCGTGTCACAGTTTACGCCTGTCCATCCTGGCATACAGACACAGAAGTACCCACTGCCATTGAAGCTGTGGAAGCAAAGGCCTTCATTCTCGCACGGAGAACTGGAACAAGGAGGAAGCTCTGTAGGAAAGAAAACCCCAAGATGAATGTGACTGCATCTCCTACATGATTCTGCCTATTTTCAGTTAACTTCATGGCTACAAATGTTCTTGAATTAAAAAAAACTATCCAGCATGACAACACAAATGCATGTGCATGTATAATCCTTGAAATTGATTGGATTCCCACCTACCTGTTTCACAGTCTACACCAGAAAATCCCATTGGGCAAATACATTGGTATGATCCAACCAAGTCTTCACAAGTAGCATTGTTTAGACATGGATTGCTGGTACACTCCAGAATTTCTGCATAAAGAAATGAATTTCATAAAGTGGTAAACTTGAAGGGGATCAAAATGTGCTTCTGTATTACGTAGGAATCAAAGCAGGAACACTTCTGACTACTGCATGGAAAATAAAAAAAGGAATCCGTGTCAACGGTATCACACAGGCATTGATAGATAATAACAAAATATAAGCAATAAAATGTATTTCAATTTGCACTTGCAGTAAATATGAAGCAAGAGTAGTAGACAATGGATCAGTCAGTATGTAAAATACATGTTCAAGGAAAATATTTCCTCCCTCCTATTTCTGTTTTTAATGAGTACAAGAAAGCAAAAAAAAAAAAAAAAAAAAAAAAAGAGTGAAATAGCTCTCAACATATAATTTCTTATATAAACATTGCACTTGGGGGTTATGTTCCTTTACCTTGATTTGGTTGATGTTTCATTTTACCAGGCTGCTGATGTAGCAAATGTATTCAAGTAAGCATGCAAGGGACTTATTAATGTTCTCTCAGGACTGAGGCCCTACTGGTATAAACATCATTTAGGCATTGATTTGGTTTTGGATTAAGACCTACCAAGAAGGTAGCATAGTGAAATTTAAGTGGCAAGAAAAGATGCTTCTGGAACACACACAAAAAAACAACATATAAACAACCGTGTGGATTGTACATTGGCAATGAGTCCTTTTGTGCCACTACACTGACCTAATTATTAAAGCTACCTGACAAAAACCACTGCTCTACTACTGAGCGTTTGGTCCTTGTGATTTTAAACTGATCACTTTATTTTGACCAAAGCCCAAACAATACAGAAAATAAAGACAGAAACAATTGAATACTGATAAAAACTTCACATACAAACATGTATTACACAACTACATATACTGTGATTAAGTTAAAACACATGCAAACAAGATATTAGAAAAAAAAAAAAAAAAAAAACATACATGAAACAAATGAACACCCTGCACCAAAACCACGCACAAGCATGTTGGAAATGTGCACTTCCTTTAAACTACATAAATTCAAGTGAATTTCACTGAAAGTGAAAGATTAATACCCTGATGGCATATGTATATATTTTTTATACTATGGATCTATACATGTTCAACAACATGTGCTTCTGCAATAGTCCTTGTAGATTCATAACTATAAACTACATGTACATATACTTGTGTCATGTGTAATATGAAATGATTATCAGCATTGTTTCTTTTTACCACACAAAAAGGAAGATTTTAGTCTCTTAGCAATGTGAAACTAAAGCCTCTGTGAATCTAGAATAGTTCATTTCATAAGTCCACAATTAGGGTTGCAGAAGATTTCTGAGTTACACACTGACTGATATCACTGAGCAGTTTCATGTATTCTTTCGAAATAGGGTCTTCTCATTAGTCATTAAATTTTGTATGAGGAACGGTGTATTAACAAAAGCACAACAACTATTCACTTCACATAGAAGAACCTAATTACATGTAGCTCCATTTTGTAATGATACATCCTTGATAATGAGATGTGTACATCACAAATAAAATCCCCCAAACATGCAAGTAAACAATGGGATTTATGGTTAATGAGTTTAGAATGAATTTACATGACATGAAAATGATATCTGCAAACATTGACATGGGTGGTACACCTTCTAAGAAAGTGCAAATAATTATACATTTATTTATTTATTCATTTACCATCATTTGCAAAAGTTTAAGACCACCTGGGAATTTGTGGGTAATTCAATAATTTGAAAAACATTCTTTCGTCTCATTGAAAGATTACATAACATGCTTACTACAGTGGTCATTAGCACAAGAGTAATGGTATAAGCCCATGTGAATATGTTGGAAATAAACGTATGTCTGAAAAATGATTATGTTTAACTTTGTTTTTTCTTTGAGTTTAACTACACTGGGGAAGGGTATTTATTTATTATTTTATTCATTTGTTTATCCACTGCCTCACAAATGATTGTTATGTTGGTCAGTAATGGTGACATTGGTACCAGATATGCTGCATGATGGTGAATCAACAAATGAAGCACAAAAAAGAAAGTACCTTGCTCACACAGCATTCCTTCCCAGCCGAGGTCACAATGGCATTCAAATCCATTGATCAGATCCACACATGTAGCGTTGTTCTGGCAAGGTCTACTGGAACATTCTTCAATTTCTACTTCACAATAAGACCCATTCCAACCAGCAGCACACTCGCAGGCATATCCGTTGATCAAGTCAGTGCAGTTAGCGCCATTCAGACAAGGACTACTTGAACACTCAAGAATTTCCTCTTCACAGAAAACACCCAAGTAACCAGGAAGACACTGGCAGGAAAAGCCATTGACAAGATCTGAACAATTGGCCCCATTTTGACATGGATTACTTGAACATTCATTGACTTCTAACTCACAGTGAGTACCATTGTATCCTGGTGAACATTCACAGGAGTAGGAATCAATTAAATCTGTGCAATTTGCTCCATTTTGGCATGGGCTGCTCAAACATTCCACAATATCTTCTTCACAAAGTGTTCCATTAAAACCTGGTAAACACCGGCATTCAAAACGACCTACAAGGTCTGTACAATTTGCCCCATTTTGACATGGGTCACTTGCACATTCAGGAATGTCTACCTCACAGAAAGTTCCAGAGTATCCAGAATCACAAACACACATGAATGCATTGACTAGATCCAAACAATTTGCTCCATTAAGACAAGGATTACCAGCACATTCCATGATGTCAGTCTCACAGTGAGTTCCATTGTATCCAGGTTGACAAATGCATTCATATCTATTGATAAGGTCGATACACTCTGCTCCATTTTGACAGGGATTGCTCAAACATTCTTGGTTCTCTGTTTCACAAGTTACTCCAGTAAAACCGGGAAAACATGTACATGAAAAGCCATTAACCAGATCAGCACATGTAGCATCATTCAAGCAAGGTATGCTACTGCATTCGTCTATTTCTACTTCACAGTACACACCATTGTATCCTGGTTGGCAGACACATTCATAACCATCTATCAGTTCTGTACAGTAAGCTCCATTTTGACAAGGATTACTAGCACACTCCAGTATTTCTTGTTCACAGAATGTGCCATTGAAACCAGCAGGACATATACAAATGTAGCCATTGATCTCTTCCGTACAGTTAGCCTCATTTTGACAAGGATTCCTGGCACATTCTGGGATCTCAGTTTCACAGTGTTCTCCAGTAAATCCGGGAGCACAGGTGCAAAGATAGCCATTGATCAAGTCCAGACAGTTTGCTCCATTTAGACATGGGTTACCGGCACACTCTTGAATTTCAGTCTCACAGAGGGTTCCATTGTATCCTGGAGCACAAACACATTCATAGCCATCTGTTAGTTCTGAGCAGTTGGCACCATTCTGGCACGGGTTGCTGGAACATTCAAGAATATCTTGCTCACAATGAATACCTGTATATCCTACTGGGCAAAGACAAGTGTATCCATCTACCAAGTCTGTGCAAATGGCCCCATTTTGACAAGGATCACTGTTGCATTCATCAACATCAGTTTCGCAGTTGGTTCCATTAAACCCTGGCAGACACTGACAGAAATACTCATCGATAAGGTCTGTGCAGTTGGCTCCATTCTGACAAGGGTTGCTGGCACATTCTAGAGTTTCAAATTCACAATGTTCTCCATAGTAACCTCGTGGACAGATGCAGAGATATCCATTAATCAAGTCCATACAGTTTGCACCATTTTTACATGGATTTCCAGCACATTCCAGTATCTTGTTCTCACAGTTAACTCCGTTGTATCCAGGTTGGCAGACACATTCATACTCATTTATCAATTCTGTGCAGTTGGCTCCATTTTGACATGGATTACTGGCACACTCCAGTATTTCTTGTTCACAGAATGTGCCATTGAAACCAGCAGGACATATACAAATGTAGCCATTGATCTCTTCCGTACAGTTAGCCCCATTTAGACAAGGATTGCTGGCACATTCCTGTATCTCAGTTTCACAGTGTTCTCCAGTAAATCCAGAAGCACACATGCAAATATAGCCATTGATCAAGTCCAGACAGTTTGCTCCATTTAGACATGGATTGCCAGCACACTCTTGAATTTCAGTCTCACAGAGGGTTCCATTGTATCCTGGAGCACATATACATTCATAGCCATCTACTAGTTCTGAGCAGTTGGCACCGTTCTGGCATGGGTTGCTGGAACATTCCAAAATATCTTGCTCACAATGAATACCTGTATATCCCACTGGGCAAAGACAAGTGTATCCATCCACTAAGTCTGTGCAATTGGCCCTATTTTGACAAGGATTACTGTTGCATTCATCAATATCAGTTTCGCAGTTGGTTCCATTAAACCCTGGCAGACACTGACAGAAATACTCATCAATAAGGTCTGTGCAGTTGGCTCCATTCTGACAAGGGTTGCTGGCACATTCTAGAGTTTCAAATTCGCAATGTTCTCCATAGTAACCTTGTGGACAGATGCAGAGATATCCATTTATCAAGTCCATACAGTTTGCACCATTTTTACATGGATTTCCAGCACATTCCAGTATCTTGTTCTCACAGTTAACTCCGTTGTATCCAGGTTGGCAGACACATTCGTAACCGTTGATCAGGTCTGTGCAGTTGGCTTCATTTTGACACGGATTACTGTTGCATTCATCAAGCTCCATCTCACAGTTTGTTCCATTGAATCCTGATGGACATTGGCAGAAATACCCATTGATATGATCAGTGCAGTTTCCTCCATTCTGACAAGGATTGCTGGCACATTCCTGTACCTCGGTTTCACAGTGTTCTCCAGTAAATCCGGGAGCGCAGATGCAAATATAGCCATTGATCACGTCTAGACAATTTGCTCCATTCAGACATGGATTCCCGGTACACTCCTGAATTTCAGTCTCACAGAGGGTTCCATTGTATCCTGGAGCACATATACATTCATAGCCATCTGTTAGTTCTGAGCAGTTGGCACCGTTCTGGCACGGGTTGCTGGAACATTCAAGAATATCTTGCTCACAATGAATACCTGTATATCCTACTGGGCAAAGACAAGTGTATCCATCTACCAAGTCTGTGCAATCGGCCCCATTTTGACAAGGATTACTGTTGCATTCATCAACGTCAGTTTCGCAGTTGGTTCCATTAAACCCTGGCAGACACTGACAGAAATACTCATCGATAAGGTCTGTGCAGTTGGCTCCATTCTGACAAGGGTTGCTGGCACATTCTAGAGTTTCAAATTCACAGTGTTCTCCATAGTAACCTTGTGGACAGATGCAGAGATATCCATTTATCAAGTCCATACAGTTTGCACCATTTTTACATGGATTTCCAGCACATTCCAGTATCTTGTTCTCACAGTTAACTCCGTTGTATCCAGGTTGGCAGACACATTCGTAACCGTTGATCAGGTCTGTGCAGTTGGCTTCATTTTGACACGGATTACTGTTGCATTCATCAAGCTCCATCTCACAGTTTGTTCCATTGAATCCTGATGGACATTGGCAGAAATACCCATTGATATGATCAGTGCAGTTTCCTCCATTCTGACAAGGATTGCTGGCACATTCCTGTACCTCGGTTTCACAGTGTTCTCCAGTAAATCCGGGAGCGCAGATGCAAATATAGCCATTGATCACGTCTAGACAGTTTGCTCCATTCAGACATGGATTCCCGGTACACTCCTGAATTTCAGTCTCACAGAGGGTTCCATTGTATCCTGGAGCACATATACATTCATAGCCGTCTGTTAGTTCTGAGCAGTTGGCACCATTCTGGCACGGGTTGCTGGAACATTCAAGCATATCTTGCTCACAATGAATACCTGTATATCCTACTGGGCAAAGACAAGTGTATTCATCTACCAAATCTGTGCAAATGGCCCCATTTTGACAAGGATTACTGTTGCATTCATCAACATCAGTTTCGCAGTTGGTTCCATTAAACCCTGGCAGACAATGACAGAAATACTCATCGATAAGGTCGGTGCAGTTGGCTCCATTCTGACAAGGGTTGCTGGCACATTCTAGAGTTTCAAATTCACAATGTTCTCCATAGTAACCTCGTGGACAGATGCAGAGATATCCATTAATCAAGTCCATACAGTTTGCACCATTTCTACAGGGATTTCCAGCACATTCCAGTATCCTGTTCTCACAGTTAACTCCATTGTATCCAGGCTGGCAGACACATTCATAACCATTTATCAATTCTGTGCAGTTGGCTCCATTTTGACAAGGATTGCTGAAACACTCCAATATTTCATCTTCACAGAAAGTGCCATTAAAACCTTCAGGGCATATACATGTGAAGCCATTGATTTCCTCGGTACAATTGGCTCCATTCTGACAAGGGCTACTCATGCATTCTTTAATTTCAAATTGGCAATTATTTCCATCAAAACCTGATGCACATATGCACATATACCCATTCACCAGGTTCATGCAATTTGCTCCATTCAAGCAAGGATTATCAGCACATTCTTGAATTTTAATTTCACAATATTCGCCCTTGAACCCTGGTAAGCAGACACATACAAATGAATTTGTGCCTTCTTGACACATTGCTCCATTTAGGCACGGATTGCTGGAGCATTCAAGAATATCTGAAGGGAAAGGAAAGAGGGGTTGAAAGGGACAAAAGAAATTAGCAGGGTATGTTCTAAATTAAGAAGATACTTTAAATTGACTCAGTGAATGTTGTTTAATTACCTAAAGACTGAAGATTAAATCATAGCATTTTATCAACACACAAATGACTTGTTACAATTCAATTCAATTCAATACAAGTCCCCATGGATATTGTACACAAGGTGACAATATAATGCAAATAACTCAATTTATTAAATGGGGTGGATGCATATTCAAATACAAATGAACAGGTGTAAAGATCTGTCTAGTGCATCAAAGTTTGAGAAGCAAAGGTAATGGCATGGTCATGCAACACAGCTTCATGATATCAGCATGCATGACATGTACTACTATGAATGAAATTGTAATACACTACTTGAAATAATTCATACCTTACTGTAGTACAGTGTGTAGATCCTATTTCCATTACACTTTTTATTCTCAGGTCTTTGTCTACGTTTCTCCACTCCACTCCAAACATGGCATTAATCAATCTTTCATTATGCACAAATTTTCTTAGATGGCCAGACAACTCTACATCAAAGATATGGAAAGTCTGACACCGGCCCCTAAAATCCAGCACTCTCCCAGAAAATGGAGAACAAATATACCAGTTACATTAGTCGAGTAAGATATAACCAGAACAATGACTGAAAACCTTACCTGTGTCACAAGTGTCTCCCGTCCATCCAGGAGTACAATTGCATTGATAGCTGTCAATTCCTTCAATACAGGTGGCATTGTTCTGGCATGGATTACTTTCGCAGTCTGCTAAATCAGTTCCACAGTGAGTACCATAGAAACCAGGTGGACAAACACACAGATATCCATTTATCCCCTCAGTGCAATTGGCTCCATTCTGGCAAGGGTTGCTGGCACACTCATTGACCTCTTGCTCACAGTGTACTCCATCAAATCCAGGAGCACACACACAAAGATAGCCATTAATCAAGTTCATACAGTTTGCACCATTCAAACATGGGTTCCCTGCACATTCTTGAATTTCACTCTCACAGAATGTGCCATTGTATCCTGGAAGACAAACACAGTCATAGCCATTGATAAGCTCTGAGCAGCTGGCACCATTCTGACAGGGATTGCTGGAACATTCTAAAATATCTTGCTGGCAGTCAATGCCTGTGTATCCTGATGGACACTGACATTTATATCCATCTACTACATCTGTACATGAGGCTCCATTTTGACATGGATTACTGAGACATTCATCAAACTCAGCCTCACAGTTTGTTCCACTGAATCCTGAGGGACATTGGCAGACGTACTCATTGATAAGGTCTGTGCAATTTGCGCCATTCTGACAAGGATTGCTGGCACATTCAAGAATTTCATTTTCACAGTGTTCTCCTGAGAAGCCCAGTGGGCAGATGCAAAGATATCCATCGATCAAGTCCATACAGTTTGCACCATTCAAACATGGATTTCCTGCACAATCTTGTATGTTATTTTCACAGTTGTTTCCATTGTATCCAGGCTGACAGACACATTTATAGCCATTGATCAGTTCTCGGCAGTTAGCTCCGTTTTGACAAGGATCGCTTGCACACTCTAATATTTCATCTTCACACAATGTTCCATTAAATCCTGCTGGGCAGATGCAGATGTAGCCATCGATCTCTTCTGTACAACTGGCTCCATTCTGACATGGGCTGCTGATGCATTCCTGGATTTCAGTCTCACAATGATCTCCTTCAAATCCAGGTGCACATATACATACATAACCATTGATCAGGTCCATACAACTTGCTCCATTCAGGCATGGGTCTCCTGAACATTCCTGGATTTTTATCTCACAGAATGTGCCATTGTAGCCTGGTTGGCACAAGCACTCATAGCCATCAACTAATTCTGTGCAGTTTGCTCCATTCTGGCAAGGATTACTAGAACATTCCACGATTTCCTGCTCACAGTGACTACCAAAGAATCCAGGAGCACAAATGCAGAGGTATCCATTCACGAGATCCATGCAGTTGGCACCATTCAAACATGGATCAGCGGAACAGTCCAGGATTCTGCTTTCACAATGAGTTCCATTAAATCCGGGTGGACAAAGACAACTGTATCCATTCTGCAATTCTGTGCAGTTAGCTCCATTCATGCAGGGGTTACTAGAACATTCTGGAATATCTGAAAACAAATAAAATGCATTGTATTGGTGTTACAATGTTAATTCAATTATAATAATAAAATTGTTATCCATTGTACCTTATTTGATATACATTATATCTGCAGAGCTAGAACATAACTTTATCTTTTTTTGTATCACTTAGGCAATGATGGTTAAGACAGATGGAAATTTTGAAATATCTCCTGGCAATGAGGTAACAAGCATCAATCTTGCTTATCAAACTGCTATACAAGGGAAAAAAACATGCATGACATCAAACATACCTAATTCACATGTAGAACCAGTCCATCCAGGTGCACATATGCACTGGTAGCTTCCTAGCTCATCAATACAAGTGGCATTGTTCTGGCATGGATCATTCCTACATTCTCGTATGTTTTCTTCGCAGTTGGTTCCATTCCATCCTGGACCACAGAGACATGAATAGCCACCTATCAGATCTATACAGGTAGCATTGTTCATGCACGGCTCTTCAATACATTCTGTGACTTCTGAAAGATGCAATTGTATGATTAAAAAACAAACATTATAAACAAGTCAGTGCACTGCAATGTTATGAAAAAATGTAAAGGATATCCAGGAAAATCAACAGGGCATTAACATTTGATCACACTGAATGAGTAATGGCATAAAAAGTATTGTAAGTATGGTTGGAATTATAGAAAATAAAGTGTGCTAGCAAGTTTCCTGATAGCATAATTTATATGGAAGTATGGTCAAGATGAACTGCTCCTTTTGAATGTGAAAGACCTGGAAGGAATAATTTAAAAAAAATCACAAAAAAATCACAATTTTTTAAACAAATACAAAAGTAAAATGAAACTATTACACAAAGTATATCAAAATCAAATACATGTAAGTATGCAAAATTTAAACTGAACATTTACATTTCTATCAAATGCACTAAAGGAAATATGAAGCAACGAAAACTGGTGGTGTGCTTCTCTGATGGTATGGCTGGGAGTACTGGGAGCATGCAAAGTAAAAACGACATGTCCATGTGAGGGCAGCCAGGTAATGCTGAAAGGTTGTATGATATATCAATAAAGCATTTCATGTTACCTTCGGAATGTTTACAAAGCAATTTCAGTACTTATATGATACACATCTTAGTGCAATCACAAATTATTTATACGTAAAGCTCTATTTCTATCCAAATTCCAACCATGTTATTCATTTAGGAAGCAAGGTATTGCTTTCTCTTACAGAAAAATGCCTTCATTAAATTGAATTGAACTGAATTGCATTTTCAATGTGACATTCAAGAACACTGACATAACACACATCTTAGTCTTACTAATACATTGGTTAGCATGGGAAGTTAGAGGTTCTGCAATTCCTACCAAATTCACAGTTTTCCCCTGTCCAGCCAGGGGTACAAACACAGAGATATCCTAGAGTCAAGTCAAGACACATAGCATCATTTTGACATGGATTGCTATTGCATGGTAGAATTTCCAGTTCACAGTTGGTTCCATTGAATCCTTCAGGGCATTCACATCTGTAGGAATCTATTAAGTCTGTGCAGGTTGCTCCATTTTGGCAAGGATTGCTGGCGCACTCCATGATGTCAACCTCACAATGGGTGCCATTGAAGCCTGGAGTGCAAATACACTGATATGCATTGATCATATCTAGACATTCAGCTCCATTCTGGCAGGGGTTGCTGCTACACTCAAGAATCTCAGATTCACAGTTCACTCCTTGCCAACCTGGTAGACACTGACATTCGTAACTGCTAAAAAGATCAACACAGACGGCACCATTTTGACATGGGGTGCTGGTACACTCATCATTCTCAATCTCACATACAGTTCCTGTCCATCCTGGTGCGCAGAGACATTCAAAGGCACCCATGAGGTCTACACAGGTTCCATTATTTTGACAAGGGTCACTGGAACACTCTTGAATCTCCTCTTCACAGTTTACTCCAGTCCATCCCACTGGGCATTGACAGTCATAGCCATTAATGTCTTCAAGACAAGTAGCGCCATTCTGACAAGGGTTACTTTCACATTCTAGAATGTCTATCTCACAGTGGGTTCCAGTCCAGCCTGGAGGACACTGGCATTCATAAGAAGCAAGCTGGTCGATGCAAGTTGCATCATTTTGACATGGGTTACTTGCACATTCTAAGATGTCATTCTCGCAGTGGAGACCTTGCCATCCAATGCTACACAGGCATACATATCCAGCTACCAAGTCAAAGCAAGTAGCCCCATTCATGCAAGGCATACGAGCGCATTCAATGATTTCTGAAAGAAAAGAAAAATAAACATTAAATAAAATTATCTGTAGTTGGCAATAATAAGTTTTTTACAGCCATTCCAATTAAAAAGATATTTACTGAAATAGTTTATTTTAAGCATGAAATACTGTATGATGAAAATCAGTACTATTCTCATAGAAAGTTACAGAATTCTTGAGATCAATTTTTAGTCACACAAATGAAAACTAAGATATTTTTTTTTTCTTTTTCATTTACAAGTAGCTTGCTAAAATAACCCGTAAGAGTTGTAGTAGCTAATGAAATGAGTTTATCTTTCCTGGCAAATAGCTTGTTTGAAAAATGGCAGAATTTGCAACACAGTATCACTTACATATATGTATATTAAGTCTATCTACAATCATTTTCTACTGCACGTGAACAATGCCTTTCTTTCCACTCTTTACTGTCAATTCAAAATAATAAAAGTTGTGTCATGTTATAAATATAATGACTGCTTTGAGGGGGCACAGTGGAAGTTAGAGCCCAAGAAGATCTTGAGAATGTATAGTTTCCTGAGACAAAGTCGAGAGATACAGTGCAGTCTTGAGATCACCAAGGAGCTGTAGTTTTAATCATGATTTGAAAAATAAGCAGTCAATATTTGTTTACTATTCTATCTGGCAATCCGTAGTGAATTTTATGACTGCAGACTGGACCAATCAGAGGCCTAGAATCTTACCCACATGCGTTATACATGTTTAAATATCATGAAGGACATTACCTTCTTCACAGAGTGTTCCTCTGTAACCAAAAGGACATCCGCACTCAAATCCATTCTCCAAGTCTGAGCAAGTTGCACCATTTTGACAAGGATTACTGGCACATTCTAGAATATCTGTTTAGAGGGAGCAAATCATATAGATTATTTATAAACTTCTTCATAAATTCTTTTCAGATGATAAATAATGAATGTTAATAACCACAAAAAAAAATATGGTCCTTCTACAGCAATCCAACATGCAATCACAATTCTAACCTTTTTCTTTGGTCTATGGAGTTTTAAACATGTTGGGAATTGTTGATGTATCTTTGTGTTAAAACACACCTACTTCTCAGATTCCTAATGCATTTACAAATGAGGAAGATAGTGATGCATGGAAGCTCGATTATGAAAATAGTCTCTCAACAAATCCAAGTGTACCTTCTATGCATGTTATTCCTTGCCATCCAGGAGCACAAATGCATTCAAAACTTGCTAATCCATCCACACAAGTAGCACCGTTCTGACAGGGGTTACAGGAACACTCCAATATTTCTATTGAGAAGATGACAAGGGGTGGGGATTCATAGGGATGAGAATGACAACTGAAAATATGAAAAACAATACCATCCTTACACAAACACTCTAATCTCTTACAACTTTTGTCTTCATTGATTGCTTGGTAACACAGTTTAATTTTTTTTAAAAATGTAATTCTATTTTTAAAGCTTGTTGAAATAAAACATCTTAAGGTTTCACTATTTGCTATAACAAATCAAAAGAAAATTGGCCACATGGCATTACAAATACTTCTAGCAGTTTTCTTTCCATATGCTTGAATCAACGTATTCATATGTAAAAGTCTTAATATTGACGGTCTTTAGGTTGCACATGCTTCAAAACCACAAGCCTGTATCTATGCATCTTTGTTTACTAACTTACAACATGTGAAATTAGTAAGCTTCCTGATAAAGACACTCCAATAGGAGCTCTGCTTGTATTCTTCTACCTTTTTGCTTGATTTCTTTTTCTGAATACAAGGTACATGTCAATAGCTTGAGCAAAAAGTCATGAAATATTCGCAAAACAATAGTGGAGATATAATAAACAATATCACTTTTCCATCCAGTCAAATTCTGTCATATTTCATTTCAATTTAAACATACACACCTAGCTGACATAATTCCCCTTCATAACCTGGAGCACACTGGCATACGTAACCATTAAAGAAGTCCACACAGGTAGCTCCATTCAGACAAGGGTTGCTCATACATTCATCAAAGTCTGCAACAATAGTCAAATAAAGAAATACGTTACAGGTTAATAAAAGGTACAAGGCTCATTAAAATGGAATATTTCACAAAATGAATGAACTTAATTTGCAAAATAAAACCACAAAATTTATTCTACTACTTCTCTTTTGCTAATGTTCTTTGAAATTCAGCTATGAGTTTACATAAAATTCTTCTTGGTTGCATAATATGTATACTCACCTAATTCACAGTTTGTTCCATTCCATCCAAAAGAGCACTGACATTCATAACCTCCAACCAAATCAAGACAAGTAGCCCCATTCTGACAAGGATCACTGGCACATTCCTGATCTTCTAATTCACAGTGGATGCCTTCCCAGCCTACAGCACATTCACACTGGTATCCTCCGATCAGATCAACACAGGTTGCCCCATTCAAACATGGATTGCTGGAACATTCCTGTATTTCAACCTCACAAAGGACACCAGTGAAGCCAAGAGGACACTGACAGGTGAAGGATCCTATGTCATCTATGCAGGTTGCCCCATTTTGACATGGACTACTGGCACATTCCTGGATATCTACTTCACAGTTGGTACCATTCCACCCTGGAGCACAGATGCATTCATACATGGCAATCAAGTCTACACAGGTAGCTCCATTCATACAGGGATCCCCAGCACATTCAAGGATTTCTGCAAGTAAAATGTAAACAACCAATACATCCAAATTTAATGCATTAGAGAAAAAAGGTTAGGTATTGTATTTGTACTTATACAGGCAAATTTTGTCATGTTAATGTTTTACACAAAGCATTGCAATATGAAGATAATCCAATTTGCAATAACTGAAATAATAGTCTGGCATGGTGCATGAATGAATTATTCTTTAAAAGATACGCGATGAAAAGACTTAACTGGTTAATGAAAGGAAATTCATTTAGCAGTATAATGTTAAGAGGTTTTTGTTTTGCACTTTTCTAGCATATTAATCTTCTCTTTTGGTAAAGAAAGCAAAATTAAAGAGAAAGCTTATTCACTTACCGACTTCACAATTGGTGCCATTCCAGCCCGGGGCACAATGACATTCATATTCACCAATCAGATCTATACAAGTGGCTCCATTCTGGCATGGGTCAGAAGAACATTCTACGATCTCAGTTTCACAATGTGTTCCTGTCCATCCAGTACTGCATTCACACTGGTATCCTGGAATCAGATCTATGCAGGTTGCTCCATTTAGACAGGGACTGCTCAGGCATTCTAGAATCTCAATTCCGCAGAACTGACTGACCCAACCTTCAGGGCACTGGCAACTGTAGCTGTTTACCCCATCGATGCATGTAGCCCCATTCACGCATAGATTCCCATCACAGTCATCAATGTTGACTTCACAATTGGTTCCATTGTATCCTGGTAAGCACTGGCACTCATACAAATCATCGAGCTCAACACATGCTGCCCCATTCAGGCAAGGGTTACTGGCGCATTCATCAATATTGAACTCGCACTTGAGACCATTAAAACCTGGATCGCAAATACACTGGTACCCATTAATCATTTCTAAACATTCAGCTCCATTCTCGCAGGGGTTACTCTTGCACTCGAGGATCTCAGATTCACAGTTCAATCCCTGCCAACCTGGTAGACACTGGCAATTGTAACTCCCAATAAGATCTACACAGGAAGCCCTGTTCTGACAAGGTGTGCTTTCACACTCATTAATCTCTATCTCACATAGGGTTCCTGTCCATCCGGGAGCACAAAGACATTCAAAGGCACCTATGAGGTCTACACAGGTTCCATTATTTTGACAAGGGTTACTAGAACATTCTTGAATCTCCTCATCACAGTTTATTCCCATCCACCCAACTGGGCACTGGCACTCATATCTATTAACGTCTTCAAGACAAGTAGCACCATTCTGACAAGGGCTACTCTCACATTCTAGAATGTCTATCTCACAGTGGGTTCCAGTCCAGCCTGGAGGGCACTGGCATTCATAAGAAGCAAGCTGGTCGATGCACGTTGCGCCATTTTGACATGGGTTACTTGCACATTCTAAGATGTCATTTTCACAGTGAATACCTTGCCATCCAGTGCTACATAGACAAACATATCCAGCTACCAAGTCTATGCAAGTTGCCCCATTCATGCAAGGTGTACCAGCACATTCAACGATTTCTGAGGAAAGAAAAATATAATATGGCATTATGATGGAACCATGACAGATTTCCCCCATTATTCTATGGTTATGTAATTAAAAAAAGGTATTCTGTTCTTTACTCCTTGCATACAGAAAGTTGAGGCTACTGTCACGCAACATTTTCTCAGTTCTAAACATATGGTGAACAAAGCGGTTCATATTAGAATACAATTGCTGATATCTGCAATGGTTTTGGTCAAAACACATTTTTCCTTGATACACCTCTATAAAGCTGGTCAATAAAAAAAAAAGTGATGATTTGCTTTTCTTCAATGCTTTGAAATTTAAGAGTAAAACATAAATTGAGTTATCATGTTCAAAAGAAAACGGGGTTATCGCTTGGGTTCTACCATCACAGGAATTGGATGAGGGAAAAATAAGAAAAAAAGTCAATTCATATTTCATCCTTACTAAAAAATTCTACCTCGAGAGATAATACATGTGTAAAGGATATTGCTTTTAATTCCTTTTGATATACTGAATTTGTGATTTATATGTGCATGTTTACACGAAAATGAAAGAAGATTTTACTTTCAATTAAACAAAGGAATGCTATACTTGTAATAAAAAAAGGACATTACCTTCTTCACAAAGTGTTCCTCTGTAGCCAAATGGACATCTGCACTCAAATCCATTCTCCAAGTCTGAGCAAGTTGCACCATTCTGACAGGGATTACTGGCACACTCTAGAATATCTATTAAATATTGATACAGTAATGTGTCAATTGATAAAGGTAATGAATCATTCATAGACAGAAAATCTTTAAAGTCAATGAGGATGTCATTCAAAGACAACACTGGCAGAACAAGCAAAATAACATATTTGCCAATTGTGCTTCACAATAGCAATAATTACATACTTTAAATTCAAGATAATCATGTACTGTCTGCAAAATAATACAATGCTTCATATTTCAGTAACAATCTTCAATTATACAAAATACATCCCGAGAGCACTAACCTTCTGTACAGGTCACACCTTGCCACCCAGGAGCACAAATGCATTCAAAACTTGCCAACCCATCCATGCAGGTAGCACCATTCTGACAGGGGTTGCAGGTACACTCTAAAATTTCTATAAGAAAGTAAAGAAATTCGAATTTTAGCAATAACAGATAGTGATATTAGGCAATGTGATAAGTACAAAGACACAAAGTTACTGGTAGCTTCAGATTATCATTATGTGAATTATAATTCATTCTTCTAAAAAGCATCCCATTAAAATAAATAGCCAAATCAATAGAAATAAACAAAGCTAAAAAATTGGATCATTTGCTTACACAAGAATTGGAAATCATAAAGCTTAATGACTTTCATCAAAACAAGCCATCCTTACAAAAACAAGAATTTCTCAGAATTTTATAAAATGTAAATTGCTGCTGTGAGGGGGTATCCCAAGAAAAAACAATGCCTCTGAGAGCAGATTTAATCACATATATGTCCATGTACCCTTATTTAAGTGCCCCCGTAAATGAATGAAAATTTATGCTTTTTGATGCATGTCTCCTAATTCATAACACAATTTCAGCAAAAAATATAATAGATAAATCCACGAACGGGTAACAGTCAGTTGCCTACTCAACCTGCGTTCAATCATTACCATATTTACTTACCATCTGCACATGTGTCTCCTTCCCATCCTGGGGCACACTGGCATTGGAAGCCATTAAAGATATCAATACAAGTAGCTCCATTCAGACAAGCATTGCTTAAACACTCATCAGATTCTGTAATAAAATTTTAGGAAATGAAATCAGAGTTCATATACAGGTTGTAATTGAAATGAAAGGGAAAAAATGCATTTGAAACAAAGATAATGCTGAAAGGAAGCATCAAATGCATCTTTGCTTTCATCTTTAAAATTTACATGAATTTCTTATTAGAGGTCTCTGAGTGTTTTGCTCCAATCTTTTGGATAAAATTTTCATTTTGTTTGTGTGAATAAATTGTTTTCTTACCTATTTCACAATTTGTCCATTCCATCCAGGAGCACATTGGCATGCATACCCTCCAATTCAAATCAATGCAAGTAGCCCCATTCTGACAAGGATCACTGGCACATTCTTGGTCCTCTAATTCACAGTGGATGCCTTCCCAGCCTACGGCACATTCACACTGGTATCCTCCGATCAGATCAACACAGGTTGCCCCCATTCAAACACGGATTGCTGGAACATTCCTGTATTTCAACCTCACACATGACACCAGTGAAGCCAAGAGGACATTGACAGGTGAATAATCCAACCAGATCTATGCAGGTTGCACCATTTGACATGGACTACTGGCACATTCCTGGATATCTACTTCACAGTTGGTACCATTCCATCCTAGAGCACAGAGGCATTCATACATGGCAATCAGGTCTATGCAGGTAGCTCCATTCATGCAAGGATCCCCAGCACATTCAAGAATTTCTGAAATGAAAGAAAAAGCAATTCCTTTACCTTAATCCCTTTTCAAAATTATAATCCCATCTAAAAGATATGTTTTCCCAAATTATCTGTAGAATCACACAAACTGTCTAATGAAAACATTGTGGATCACATTAATCTAATGAGTCTTCAAGGTAGAAATTCTTTGGCAAATACTCGATGAGGAAACCTGTGGTTACTTTAATGTGATTCCTACATAACCTATTTTATACAATGGAATGACTAGGGATATCACTTACCGATTTCACAGTCAGTGCCATTCCAGCCTGGAGCACACTGACATTCATATTCACCAATCAGATCTGTACAAGTGGCTCCATTCTGGCAAGGGTCAGACGAACATTCCATGATTTCTGTTTCACAGTGTGTTCCTGTCCATCCAATAGCACATTCACATTGATATCCTGGAATCAGATCTATACAGGTCGCTCCATTAAGGCAGGGGTTACTTAGACATTCTAAGATCTCAATGCCACAGAATCTACCAACCCAACCTTCAGGGCACTGGCAACTGTAACCATTTACCTCATCAATGCACAAAGCTCCGTTTTGGCATAGATGACCTTCACAGTCATCAATGTTGACTTGACAGTTGGTTCCATTCCATCCTGAAGGGCACAAACATTCATATGAATCTATTGATTCAAGGCACGTTGCACCATTTTGGCAGGGTTACTGGCACATTCATCAATATCAACTTCACAGTTGGTACCATTGAAACCCTGTTCACAGATGCACTGATATGCATTGATCATCTCTAAACACTCAGCTCCATTCTGGCAGGGGTTGCTTGTACACTCAAGAATCTCAGATTCACAGTTCAGTCCTTGGAAACCTGGTAAGCACTGACATTCATAACTGGCAATAAGATCTACACATATGGCACCATTCTGACAAGGATTGCTGTCACACTCGTTAATCTCTACGTCACATAGGGTTCCTGTCCATCCGGGAGCACAAAGGCATTCAAAGGCACCTAAGAGGTCTACACAGGTTCCATTATTCTGACAAGGGTCACTGGAACACTCTTGAATTTCTCTTCACAGTTTACTCCAGTCCATCCTACTGGGCATTGACAGTCATAGCCATTAATGTCTTCAAGACAAGTAGCGCCATTTTGACAAGGGTTACTTTCACATTCTAGAATGTCTACCTCACAGCGGGTTCCCAGTCCAGCCTGGAGGCACTAGGCATTCATAAGAAGCAAGCTGGTCAATGCACGTTGCACCATTTTGACATGGGTTACTTGCACATTCTAAGATGTCATTCTCGCAATGGATCCCTTGCCATTCCAGTGCTACATAGTGCATACATATCCAGCAACCAAGTCAATGCAAGTTGCTCCATTCATGCAAGGACTCCAGCACATTCAACAATTTCTGCAAGGAGGGAAGACAAATATAAAACCCAGATGAAACATTAACATCACCTTGAATTAGTCTATGGAAATGACATATAAAGGATATATTCATGCCTTTTTGTAATATCCACCCAGAACATGTGTGCTGGACTTGCATCTTTTTCTATGAGTCATTTTATTCCAAGGACAGATGGGTGACCAAACTGGTTTCTATGTACAAGCATATTCCTACATTGAGGATACTATTTTTACTTGTCGAGTTAGAACAAAGAGCCGATGTGGCTCAGTAGTAGAGCAGGTTCGAAACCAACTTTAAAGTGTTAATGCCCTTTGGTAAGGTATAAATCCTCATTACCAAGTCCTTCGGAGGAGATTAAGCCATCGGTCCCCTGATTGCTTACTACAAGCATACAATAGCAGTCAGGTAAAATAACCAACCAACCGACAATATCTTTAAAGATAATATGGAGTCACGTTGGTATAATGTCTGCTCTCATTGTCATATATCATTCTGAAAATCCCATTGTCTTATATATTCAAAATCAATCTATTACATATGACAAGCAAACATCTCTACAAACTCAATCAGATCCATTTTGAATAAAGCATTCATTAGAAGTATATAACGAGGAAGATCTTAGCATACTTCACTATTCTGCTAAGAACTTTCAGGTCTTTCTAAGCAGAGTTGAGTATCACAGGCTGTCTATAACACATACAGCTACAGTAATGCAACATGAACGTTGTAGATGCCCTTCCTTCTCCTTCCTCAGAATATTTCTGTTTCTTCATTCAACAAGAACATTTCATACTTCTAGGAATACTGGAATAAATTACCTTCTTCACAATTTGTTCCTCTGTAGCCAAAGGACTATCTACATTCATATCCATTCTCCAAGTCTGAGCAAGTTTGCACCATTCTGACAAGGATTACTGGCACACTCTAGAATATCTATTGAATAGATTTAAAACAAAAACATCAATAATATCAGTAATTCATAATGGATAATAATAAAATTGAGTGAATCCAATATAATCAAACATCACCTAGGCTGGTCAATATCTAATGGAATGTTTCTAAGTATTGTATTCATTAATGAAAAAAGCATCATTCTTCAAAACCCGATGATACAGAGGTCAACTGTTCACCTAAGCTATAGTAGCTTAGTTCTGACTAAAGAAAACATCACAGACAATTACAAATACATCATGAAATTACTAACCTTCTGTACAGGTCACACCCTGCCATCCAGGAGCCACATTGCATTCAAAACTAGCCAATCCATCAACGCAAGTAGCACCATTCTGACAGGGATTACCGGCACATTCCATTATTTCTATTGCAGGAAAAAAACAAACAACATCAAACCACAGATGAACATCAAAGTGAGATAAGGATCTCAAATTCACGATATAACTACTACTCGAATCTTGAGCAGCCACAGGGTCATAAGTTCAAAGTAACTAACTGCAGTAGTGCCAAGATATAGATTCGTATCATGACGTATCATCAGCTCGAGGAGAAGCAGCTTTAGATATACAAACCCCAAAATGAATTAACACTATTTTGATTAAATAGAAGTTGCTATGTGGCTTTTCCATAGAATATACTGGTACAGTCCCTTCGTCAGCAGGCTTAACCACTAATTCCTAAGAAGCAAATAGCAAATTAAGTGAGCAAATCCACTCTGTGTGCTTCAGTACAACTGACTTGCTACATGAAAAACGTGTACTGAACTGAAGCTACAACATATGAACAAGATTTACTCACCCATAGCACACAATTCTCCTCCCACCCAGGTGCACACTGGCATTGGAACCCATTGAAGAAATCAATACAAGTAGCTCCATTCAGACAAGGATTGCTTATACACTCATCAGATTCTGTAATATCAAATGACAGAAATCGATCAAAGAAATATAACACATATTTAGAAGGCAACCTCTAGACGTTCATTATTTATGTGTAAAACATTTCATTGGATGTCTGTACTTTGAGAACTTTACCATATTGTGTTT
>CM057155.1:22230673-22397954 GCA_029962745.1 Echinometra lucunter | reverse complement strand
CATATGCACATATACCCATTCACCAGGTTCATGCAATTTGCTCCATTCAAGCAAGGATTTATCAGCACATTCTTGAATTTTAATTTCACAATATTCGCCCTTGAACCCTGGTAAGCAGACACATACAAATGAATTTGTGCCTTCTTGACACATTGCTCCATTTAGGCACGGATTGCTGGAGCATTCAAGAATATCTGAAGGGAAAGGAAAGAGGGGTTGAAAGGGACAAAGAAATTAGCAGGGTATGTTCTAAATTAAGAAGATACTTTAAATTGACTCAGTGGATGTTGTTTAATTACCTAAAGACTGAAGATTAAATCATAGCATTTTATCAACACACAAATGACTGTTACAATTCAATTCAATAAGTCACCATGGATATTGTACACAAGGTGACAATATAATGCAAATAACTCAATTTATTAAATGGGGTGGATGCATATTCAATACAAATGAACAGGTGCAAAGATCTGTCTAGTGCATCAAAGTTTGAGAAGCAAAGGTAATGGCATGGTCATGCAACACAGCTTCATGATATCAGCATGCATGTCATGTACTACTATGAATGAAATTGCAATACACTACTTGAAATAATTCATACCTTACTGTAGTACAGTGTGTAGATCCTGTTTCCATTACACTTTTTATTCTCAGGTCTTTGTCTACGTTTCTCCACTCCACTCCAAACATGGCATTAATTAATCTTTCATTATGCACTATTTTCTTAGATGGCCAGACAACTCTACATCAAAGATATGGAAAGTCTGACACCAGCCCCTAAAATCCAGCACTCTCCCAGAAAATGGAGAACAAATATACCAGTTACATTAGTCGAGTAAGATATACCAGAACAATGACTGAAAACCTTACCTGTGTCACAAGTGTCTCCCGTCCATCCAGGAGTACAATTGCACTGATAGCTGTCAATTCCTTCAATACAGGTGGCATTGTTCTGGCATGGATTACTTTCACAGTCTGCTAAATCAGTTCCACAGTGAGTACCATAGAAACCAGGTGGACAAACACACAGGTATCCATTTATCCCCTCAGTGCAATTGGCTCCATTCTGGCAAGGGTTGCTGGCACACTCATTGACCTCTTGCTCACAGTGTACTCCATCAAATCCAGGAGCACACACACAAAGATAGCCATTAATCAAGTTCATACAGTTTGCACCATTCAAACATGGGTTCCCTGCACATTCTTGAATTTCACTCTCACAGAATGTGCCATTGTATCCTGGAAGACAAACACAGTCATAGCCATTGATAAGCTCTGAGCAGCTGGCACCATTCTGACAGGGATTGCTGGAACATTCTAAAACATCTTGCTGGCAGTCAATGCCTGTGTATCCTGATGGACACTGACATTTATATCCATCTACTAAATCTGTACATGAGGCTCCATTTTGACATGGATTACTGAGACATTCATCAAACTCAGCCTCACAGTTTGTTCCACTGAATCCTGAGGGACATTGGCAGACGTACTCATTGATAAGGTCTGTGCAATTTGCGCCATTCTGACAAGGATTGCTGGCACATTCAAGAATTTCATTTTCACAGTGTTCTCCCTGAGAAGCCCAGTGGGCAGATGCAAAGATATCCATCGATCAAGTCCATACAGTTTGCACCATTCAAACATGGATTTCCTGCACAATCTTGTATGTTATTTTCACAGTTGTTTCCATTGTATCCAGGCTGACAGTCACATTTATAGCCATTGATCAGTTCTCGGCAGTTAGCTCCATTTGACAAGGATCGCTTGCACACTCTAATATTTCATCTTCACACAAAATTCCATTAAATCCTGCTGGGCAGATGCAGACGTAGCCATCAATCTCTTCTGTGCAATTGGCTCCATTCTGACATGGGCTGCTGATGCATTCCTGGATTTCAGTCTCACAATGATCTCCTTCAAATCCAGGTGCACATATACATACATAACCATTGATCAGGTCCATACAACTTGCTCCATTCAGGCATGGGTCTCCTGAACATTCCTGGATTTTATCTCACAGAATGTGCCATTGTAGCCTGGTTGGCACAAGCACTCATAGCCATCAACTAGTTCTGTGCAGTTTGCTCCATTCTGGCAAGGATTACTTGAACATTCCACGATTTCCTGCTCACAGTGACTACCAAAGAATCCAGGAGCACAAATGCAGAGGTATCCATTCACGAGATCCATGCAGTTGGCACCATTCAAACATGGATCAGCAGAACAGTCCAGGATTCTGCTTTCACAATGAGTTCCATTAAATCCGGGTGGACAAAGACAACTGTATCCATTCTGCAATTCTGTGCAGTTAGCTCCATTCATGCAGGGGTTACTAGAACATTCTGGAATATCTGAAAACAAATAAAATTCATGGTATTGGTGTTACAATGTAAATTCAATATAATAGAATTGTTATCCATTGTACCTTATTTGATATATTTATATCTGCAGAGCAAGAACACAACTTTATCTCTCTTCGTATCACTTAGGCAATGAGGTTTAAGACAGACGGCAATTTTGAAAATATCTACTGGCAATGAGGTAACAAGCATCAATCTTGCCTATCAAACTGCTATACAAGGAAAAAAAAAAACATGCATGACATCAAACATACCTAATTCACATGTAGAACCAGTCCATCCAGGTGCACATATGCACTGGTAGCTTCCTAGCTCATCAATACAAGTGGCATTGTTCTGGCATGGATCATTCCTACATTCTTGTATGTTCTCTTCGCAGTTGGTTCCATTCCATCCTGGACCACAGAGACATGAATAGCCACCTATCAGATCTATACAGGTAGCATTGTTCATGCACGGCTCTTCAATACATTCTGTGACTTCTGAAAGATGCAATTGTATGATTAAAAACAAACATTATAAACAAGTCAGTGCACTGCAATGTTATGAAAAAATGCAAGGATATCCAGGAAAATCAACAGGGCATTAACATTTGATCACACTGAATGAATAATGGCATAAAAAGTATTGTAAGTATGGTTGGAACAGAAAATAAAGTATCCTAGCAAGTTGCATGATAGCATTTGAAGTATGGTCAAGATGAACTGCTCCTTTTGAATGTGAAAGACCTGGAAGGAATATTTTTTTTAAAAATCACAAAAAAATCACAATGTTTAAACAAATACAAAAGTAAAATGAAACTATTACACAAAGTATATCAAAATCAAATACATGTAAGTATGCAAAATTTAAACTGAACATTTACATTTCTATCAATTGCAACTAAAGGAAATATGAAGCAACTAAAACTGGTGGTGTGTTTCTCTGATGGTATGGCTGGGAGTACTGGAAGAAGTAAAAAACGACATGTCCATGTGAGGGCAGACAGGTAATGCTGAAAGGTTGTATGATATATCAACAAAGCATTTCATGTTACCTTCGGAACGTCTACAAGCAATATCAGTACTTATATGATACACATCTTAGTGCAATCACAAATTATTTATACGTAAAGCTCTATTTCTACCCAAATTCCAACCATGTGATTCATTTAGGAAGCAAGGTATTGCTTTCTCTTTCAGAAAAATGCCTCAATTGAATTTAATTGAATGCATTGCATTTTCAATGTGACATTCAAGAACACTGACATAACACACATCTTAGTCTTACTAATACATTGGTTAGCATGGTAAGTTAGAGGTCCTGCGATTCCTACCAAATTCACAGTTTTCCCCTGTCCAGCCAGGGGTACAAACACAGAGATATCCTAGAGTCAAGTCAAGACACATAGCATCATTTTGACATGGATTGCTATTGCATGGTAGGATTTCAAGTTCACAGTTGGTTCCATTGAATCCTTCAGGGCAATCGCATCTGTAGGAATCTATTAGGTCTGTGCAGGTTGCTCCATTTTGGCAAGGATTGCTGGCGCACTCCATGATGTCAACCTCACAATGGGTGCCATTAAAGCCTGGAGTGCAAATACACTGATATGCATTGATCATATCTAGACATTCAGCTCCATTCTGCAGGGGTCGCTGCTACACTCAAGAATCTCAGATTCACAGTTCACTCCTTGCCAACCTGGTAGACACTGACATTCATAACTGCTAAAAGATCAACACAGACGGCACCATTTTGACATGGGGTGCTGGTACACTCATCATTCTCAATCTCACATACAGTTCCTGTCCATCCTGGTGCGCAGAGACATTCAAAGGCACCCATGAGGTCTACACAGGTTCCATTATTTTGACAAGGGTCACTGGAACACTCTTGAATCTCCTCTTCACAGTTACTCCAGTCCATCCCACTGGGCATTGACAGTCATAGCCATTAATGTCTTCAAGACAAGTAGCGCCATTCTGACAAGGGTTACTTTCACATTCTAGAATGTCTATCTCACAGTGGGTTCCAGTCCAGCCTGGAGGACACTGGCATTCGTAAGAAGCAAGCTGGTCGATGCACGTTGCGCCATTTTGACATGGGTTACTTGCACATTCTAAGATGTCATTCTCGCAGTGGAGACCTTGCCATCCAGTGCTACATAGGCATACATATCCAGCTACCAAGTCAAAGCAAGTAGCCCCATTCATGCAAGGCATAGCAGCGCATTCAATGATTTCTGAAAGAAAAGAAAAATAAACATTAAATATATTTATCTGTAGTTGGCAATAATAAGATTTTACAGCATTCCAATTAAAAGATATTTACTGAAATAGTTTATTTTAAGCATGAAATACTGTATGATGAAAATCAGTACTATTCTCATAGAAAGTTAACAGAATTCTAGAGATCAATTTTTAGTCACACAAATGAAAACTAAGATTTTTTTTTTTTTCATTTACAAGTAGCTTGCTAAAATAACCTGTAAGAGTTGTTGTAGCTAATGAAATGAGTTTACCTTCCTGGCAAATAGCTTGTTTGGCAGGAATTTTGCAAACAGTATCACTTACATATGTGTATATTAAGTCTACTACAATCTTTTTTTCTACTGCATGTGAACAATGCTTCCTTTCCACTCTGTACTGTCAATTCAAAAAAATAAAAGTTGTATCATATTATAAATATAATGACTGCTTGAGGGGGCACAGTGGAAGTTAGAGCCCAAGAAGATCTTGAGACTGTATGGTTTCCTGAGACAAAGTCGAGAGATAAAGTGCAGTCTGAGATCACCAAGGAGCTGTAGTTTTAAATCATGATTTGAAAAATAAGCAGTCATATGTGTTACTATTCTATCTGGCAATCCGTAGTGAATTTTGACTGTAGACTGGACCAATCAGAGGCTAGAATCTTACCCACATGCGTTATACATGTTTAAATATCATGAGGACATTACCTTCTTCACAAAGTGTTCCTCTGTAGCCAAAAGGACATCTGCACTCAAATCCATTCTCCAAGTCTGAGCAAGTTGCACCATTTTGACAAGGATTACTGGCACATTCTAGAATATCTGTTTAGAGGGAGCAAATCATATAAATTATTTATAAACTTCTTCATAAATTTTTTTCAGATGATAAATAATGAATGTTAACCACCACCAAAAAAAAAAAAAAATATGGTCCTTCTACAGCAATCCAACATGCAATGACAATTCTAACTTTTTTCTTTGGTCTATGGCGTTTTAAACATGTTGGGAATTGTTGATGTATCTTTGTGTTAAAACACACCTACTTCTCAGATTCCTAATGCATTTACAAATGAGGAAGATAGTGATGTATGGAAGCTCGATTATGAAAATAGTCTCTCAACAAATCCAAGTGTACCTTCTGTGCATGTTATTCCTTGCCATCCTGGAGCACAAATGCATTCAAAACTTGCTAATCCATCCACACAAGTAGCACCGTTCTGACAGGGGTTACAGGAACACTCCAATATTTCTATTGAGAAGATGACAAGGGGTGGGGATTCACAGGGATAGAATGACAACTAATATGAAAAACAATACCATCCTTACACCAACACTCTAATCTCTTACGACTTTTGTCTTCATTGATTGCTTGGTACACAGTTTAAAATCGTTAACATTTTAAAAAATGTAATTCTATTTTTAAAGCTTGTTTAAATAAAAAATCTTAAGGTTTCACTATTTGCTATAACAATCAAAAGAAAATTGGCCACATGGCATTACAAAATACTTCTAGCAGTTTTCTTTCCATATGCTTGAATCAACGTATTCATATGTAAAATCTCAACATTGACGGTCTTTATGTTGCACAAGCTTCAAAACCACAAGCCTGTATCTATGCATCTTTGTTTAATAACTTACACATGTGAAATTAGTACGCTTCTTGATAAAGAGACTCCAATAGGAGCTCTGCTTGCCATCTATCTCTACCTTTTGCATGGATTCTTTTTCTGAATACAAGGTACATGTCAATAGCTTGAGCAAAAAGACATGAATAATCGCAAAACAATAGTGGAGATATAATCAAACAATATCCTTTTCCATCCAGTCAAATTCAGTCACATTTCATTTCAATTTATAAACATACACACCTAGCTTGACATAATTCCCTTCATAACCTGGAGCACACTGGCATAAGTAACCATTAAAGAGTCCACACAGGTAGCTCCATCAGACAAGGGTTGCTCATACATTCATCAAAGTCTGCAATAATAGTCAAATAAAGAGATAGGTTACAGGTTAATAAAAGGTACAAGACTCATTAAAATGGAATATTTCACCAAACTGAATTGAACTTCATTTGCAAAATAAAACTACAAAATTTATTCTACTACTTCTCTTTTGCTAATGTTCTTTGAAATTCAGCTATGAGTTTACATAAAATTCTTCTTGGTTGCATAATACGTATACTCACCTAATTCACAGTTTGTTCCATTCCATCCAAAAGAGCACTGACATTCATAACCTCCAACCAAATCAAGACAAGTAGCCCCATTCTGACAAGGATCACTGGCACATTCCTGATCTTCTAATTCACAGTGGATGCCTTCCCAGCCTACAGCACATTCACACTGGTATCCTCCGATCAGATCAACACAGGTTGCCCCATTCAAACATGGATTGCTGGAACATTCCTGTATTTCAACCTCACAAAGGGACACCAGTGAAACCAAGAGGACACTGACAGGTGAAGGATCCTATGTTCATCTATGCAGGTTGCCCCCATTTTGACATGGATTGCTGGCACATTCCTGGATATCTACTTCACAGTTGGTACCATTCCACCCTGGAGCACAGATGCATTCATACATGGCAATCAAGTCTACACAGGTAGCTCCATTCATGCAGGGATCTCCAGCACATTCAAGGATTTCTGCAAATAAAATGTAAACAACCAATACATCCAATTTTAATGTAGTAGAGAAAAAAGGTTAGGTATTGTATTTGTACTTATACAGGCAAATTTTGTCATGTTAAGTTTACACAAAGCATTGCAATATGAAGATAATCCAATTTGCAATAACTGAAATAATAGTCTGGCATGGTGCATGAATGAATTATTCTTGAAAAGATACGCGATGAAAAGACTTAACTGGTTAATGAAAGGAAATTCATTTAGCAGTATAATGTCAAGAGGTCTTGTTTTGCACTTTTCTAGCATATTAATCTTCTCTTTTGGTAAAGAAAGCAAAATTAAAGGGAAAGCTCATTCACTTACCGACTTCACAATTGGTGCCATTCCAGCCCGGGGCACATTGACATTCATATTCACCAATCAGATCTATACAAGTGGCTCCATTCTGGCATGGGTCAGAAGAACATTCTATGATCTCAGTTTCACAATGTGTTCCTGTCCATCCAGTACTGCATTCACACTGGTATCCTGGAATCAGATCTATGCAGGTTGCTCCATTTAGACAGGGACTGCTCAGGCATTCTAGAATCTCAATTCCACAGAACTGACCGACCCAACCTTCAGGGCACTGGCAACTGTAGCTGTTTACCCCATCAATGCATGTAGCCCCATTCACGCATAGATTCCCATCACAGTCATCAATGTTGACTTCACAATTGGTTCCATTGTATCCTGGTAAGCACTGGCACTCATACAAATCATCGAGCTCAACACATGCTGCCCCATTCAGGCAAGGGCTACTGGCGCATTCATCAATATTGAACTCGCACTTGAGACCATTAAAACCTGGATCGCAAATACACTGGTACCCATTAATCATTTCTAAACATTCAGCTCCATTCTCGCAGGGGTTACTCTTGCACTCTAGGATCTCAGATTCACAGTTCAGTCCTTGCCAACCTGGTAGACACTGGCAATTGTAAGTTCCAATAAGATCTACACAGGAAGCCCCGTTCTGACAAGGTGTGCTTTCACACTCATTAATCTCTATCTCACATAGGGTTTCTGTCCATCCGGGAGTGCAAAGACATTCAAAGGCACCTATGAGGTCTACACAGGTTCCATTATTTTGACAAGGGTTACTAGAACATTCTTGAATCTCCTCATCACAGTTTATTCCCATCCACCCAACTGGGCACTGGCACTCATATCTATTAATGTCTTCAAGACAAGTAGGCACCATTCTGACAAGGGTTACTCTCACATTCTAGAATGTCTATCTCACAGTGGGTTCCAGTCCAGCCTGGAGGGCACTGGCATTCGTAAGAAGCAAGCTGGTCGATGCACGTTGCGCCATTTTGACAAGGGTTACTTGCACATTCTAAGATGTCATTTTCACAGTGAATACCTTGCCATCCAGTGCTACATAGACAAACATATCCAGCTACCAAGTCTATGCAAGTTGCCCCATTCATGCAAGGTGTACCAGCACATTCAACGATTTCTGAGGAAAGAAAAATATAATATGGCATTATGATGGAACCGTGACAGATTTTTTTCCCCATTATTCTATGGTTATGTAATTAAAAAAAGGTATTCTGTTCTTTACTCCTTGCATACAGAAAGTTGAGGCTACTGTCACACAGCATTTTCTCAGTTCTAAACATATGGTGAACAAAGTGGTTCATATTAGTATAAAATTGCTGATATCTGCAATGCTTTTGGTCAAACACATTTTTCCTTGATACACCTCTATAAAGCTGGTCAATAAAAAAAAAGTGATGATTTGCTTTTCTTCAATGCTTTGAAAGTTTTAAGAGTAAAACATAAATTGAGTTATCATGTTCAAAAGAAAACGTGGTTATCGCTTGGGTTCCACCATCACAGGAATTGGATGAGGGAAAAATAGAAAAATAAAGTCAATCCATATTTCAATCCTTACTAAAAAAGTTAAACCTAGAAAGATAGTACATGTGTAAAGGATATTGCTTTTAATTCCTTTTAATATACTGAATTTGTAATGTACATGTGCGTGTTTACACTAAAATGAAATAAGATTTTACTTTCAATTAAACAAAGGAATGTTATACTTGTAATCAAAAAGGACATTACCTTCTTCACAAAGTGTTCCTCTGTAGCCAAATGGACATCTGCACTCAAATCCATTCTCCAAGTCTGAACAAGTTGCACCATTCTGACAGGGATTACTGGCACACTCTAGAATATCTATTAAAATGTTGATACAGTAATGTGTCAATTGATAAAGGTAATGAATCATTCATAGACAAAAAATCTTTAAGGTCAGTGAGGATGTCATTCAAAGACAACACTGGCAGAACAAGCAAATAGCATATTTGCCAATTGTGCTTCACAATAGCAATAATTACATACTCTAAATTCAAGATAATCATGTACTGTCTGCAAAATAATACAATGCTTCATATTTCAGTAACAGTCTTCAAGTATACAAAATACATCCCGAGAGCACTAACCTTCTGTACAGGTCACACCTTGCCACCCAGGAGCACAAATGCATTCAAAACTTGCCAACCCATCCACGCAGGTAGCACCATTCTGACAGGGGTTGCAGGTACACTCTAAAATTTCTATAAGAAAGTAAAGAAATTCAAATTTTTAACAATAACAGATATCGGACAGAGTGATATTAGGCAATGTGATAAGTACACAGACACAAAGTTACTGGTAGCTTCAGATTATCATTATGTGAATTATAATTCATTCTTCTAAAAAGCATCCCATTAAAATACATAGCCAAATCAATAGAAATAAACAAAGCTAAAAAAATGGGATTATTTGCTTACACAAAAATTGGAAATCATAAAGCTTAATGACTTTCATCAAAACAAGCCATCCTTACAAAAACAAGAATTTCTCAGAATTTTATAAAATGTAAATTGCTGCTGTGAGGGGGTATCCCAGAAAAAACAATGCCTCTGAGAGCAGGTATGATCACATATATGTCCATGTACTCTTATTTAAGTGCCCCCGTAAATGAATGAAAATTTATGCTTCTTAATGCATGTCTCCTAATTCATAACACAATTTCAGCAAAAAATATAATAGATAAATCCACGGGTAACAGTCAGTTGCCTACTCAACCTGCATTCAATCATTACCATATTTACTTACCATCTGCACATATGTCTCCTTCCCATCCTGGGGCACACTGGCATTGGAAGCCATTAAAGATATCAATACAAGTAGCTCCATTCAGACAAGGATTGCTTAAACACTCATCAAATTCTGTAATAAAATTTTAGGAAATGAAATCAGAGCTCATATACAGGTTGTAATTGAAATGAAAGAGAAAAAATGCATTTGAAACAAAGATAATGCTGAAAGGAGGCATCAAATGCATCTTTGCTTTCATCTTTAAAATTTACATGAATTTCTTATTAAAGGTCTCTGAGTGTTTTGCTCCACTCTTGTGGATAAAATTTACATTTTGTTTGTGTGAATAAAATTGTTTTCTTACCTATTTCACAATTTGTCCCATTCCATCCAGGAGCACATTGGCATGCATAGCCTCCAATCAAATCAATACAAGTAGCCCCATTCTGACAAGGATTACTGGCACATTCTTGGTCCTCTAATTCACAGTGGATGCCTTCCCAGCCTACAGCACATTCACACTGGTATCCTCCAATCAGATCAACACAGGTTGCCCCATTCAAACATGGATTGCTGGAACATTCCTGTATTTCAACCTCACACATGACACCAGTGAAGCCAAGAGGACATTGACAGGTGAATAATCCAACCAGATCTATGCAGGTTGCACCATTTTGACATGGACTACTGGCACATTCCTGGATATCTACTTCACAGTTGGTACCATTCCATCCTAGAGCACAGAGGCATTCATACATGGCAATCAGGTCTATGCAGGTAGCTCCATTCATGCAAGGATCCCCAGCACATTCAAGAATTTCTGAAATGAAAGAAAAAGCAATTCCTTTACCTTAATCCCTTTTCAAAATTATAATCCCATCTAAAAGATATGTTTTCCCAAATTATCTGTAGAATCACACAAACTGTCTAATGAAAACATTGTGGATCACATTAATCTAATGAGTCTTCAAGGTAGAAAATTCTTTGGCAAATACTCGATGAGGAAACCTGTGGTTACTTTTAATGTGATTCCTACATAACCTATTTTATACAATGGAATGACTAGGGATATCACTTACCGATTTCACAGTCAGTGCCATTCCAACCTGGAGCACACTGACATTCATATTCACCAATCAGATCTGTACAAGTGGCTCCATTCTGGCAAGGGTCAGACGAACATTCCATGATTTCTGCTTCACAGTGTGTTCCTGTCCATCCAATAGCACATTCACATTGATATCCTGGGATCAGATCTATACATGCTGCTCCGTTCAGACAGGGGTTGCTCAGACATTCTAAGATCTCAATGCCACAGAATCTACCAACCCAACCTTCAGGGCACTGGCAACTGTAACCATTTACCTCATCAATGCACAAAGCTCCGTTTTGGCATAGATGACCTTCACAGTCATCAATGTTGACTTGACAGTTGGTTCCATTCCATCCTGAAGGGCACAAACATTCATATGAATCTACTGATTCAAGGCACGTTGCACCATTTTGGCAGGGGTTACTGGCACATTCATCAATATCAACTTCACAGTTGGTACCATTGAAACCTTGTTCACAGATGCACTGATATGCATTGATCATCTCTAAACACTCAGCTCCATTCTGGCAGGGGTTGCTTGTACACTCAAGAATCTCAGATTCACAGTTCAGTCCTTGGAAACCTGGTAAGCACTGACATTCATAACTGGCAATAAGATCTACACATATGGCACCATTCTGACAAGGATTGCTGTCACACTCGTTAATCTCTACGTCACATAGGGTTCCTGTCCATCCGGGAGCACAAAGGCATTCAAAGGCACCCAAGAGGTCTACACAGGTTCCATTATTCTGACAAGGGTCACTGGAACACTCTTGAATTTCTTCTTCACAGTTTACTCCAGTCCATCCTACTGGGCATTGACAGTCATAGCCATTAATGTCTTCAAGACAAGTAGCGCCATTTTGACAAGGGTTACTTTCACATTCTAGAATGTCTATCTCACAGCGGGTTCCAGTCCAGCCTGGAGGGCACTGGCATTCATAAGAAGCAAGCTGGTCGATGCACGTTGCGCCATTTTGACATGGGTTACTTGCACATTCTAAGATGTCATTCTCGCAATGGATACCTTGCCATCCGGTGCTACATAGGCATACATATCCAGCAACCAAGTCAATGCATGTCGCTCCATTCATGCAAGGATTTCCAGCACATTCAACAATTTCTGCAAGGAGGAAGACAAATATAAAAATCCAGATGAAATATTAACATCACTTTGAATTAGTCTATGGAAATGACATATAAAGGATATTTCATGCCTTTCTGTAATATCCACCCAGAACATGTGTGCTGGACTTGCATCTTTTCCTATGAGTCATTTTATTCAAGGACAGATGGGTGACCAAACTGGTTTCTATGTACAAGCATATTCCTACGTGGAGGATAACATTTTTACTTGTCGAGTAGAACAAAGAGGCGATGTGGCTCAGTAGTAGAGCAGGTTTGAAGCCGATTTCAAGTGTTAATGCCCTTTGGTAAGGTATAAATCCTCATTACCAAGTCCTTCGGAGGAGATTTAAAGCCATCGGTCCCCTGGTTGCTTACTAACAAGCATACACATGCTTTCTTAGCAGTCAGGTAAAATAACCAACCAACCGACAATATCTTTAAAGATAATATGGAAGTCACGTTGATATAATGTCTGCTCTCATTGTCATATATTATTCTGAAAATCCCATTGTCTTATATATTCAAAATTCAAAATTATTACATGTGGCAAGCAAACATCTCTACAAACTCAATCAGATTCATTTTGAATAAAGCATTCATTAGAAAGTATATAACGACGAAGATCTTAGCATACTTAACTATTCTGGCCAAGAACTGAAGGTCTTCCTAAGCCAAGTTTGAGTATCAAAGGATGTCTATAACACATACAGCTACAGTAATGCAACATGAACGTTGTAGATGCCCTTCCTTCTCAGAATATTTCTGTTCTTCATTCAACAAGAACATTTCATACTTCTAGGAATAATGAATAAATTACCTTCTTCACAATTTGTTCCTCTGTAGCCAAAAGGACATCTACATTCATATCCATTCTCCAAGTCTGAGCAAGTTGCACCATTCTGACAAGGATTACTGGCACACTCTAGAATATCTATTGAATAGATTTAAAACAAAAACATCAATAATATCAGTAATTCATAACGGAATAATAACAAATAAAATGAGTAAATCCGATAAAATCAAACATCACCTAGGATGGTCAATATCAAATGGAATATTTCTAAATATTGTATTCATTATGAAAAAAGCATCATCTTCAAAACCGGATGATACAGAGGTCAACTGTTCACCTAAGCTATAGTAGCTTAGTTCTGACAAAAGAAAACATACAAGTACAAAATACATCATGAAATTACTAACCTTCTGTACAGGTCACGCCCTGCCATCCAGGAGCACATATGCATTCAAAACTAGCCAATCCATCAATGCAAGTAGCACCATTCTGACAGGGATTACAGGCACATTCCATTATTTCTATTGCAGGAAAAAACCAACAACATCAAACACAGATGAACATCAAAAGTGAAATAAGGATCTCAAATTCAAGATATACTACTACTCGAATCTTGAGCAGCCACAGGGTCATAAGTTCAAAGTAAACTAATTGCAGTAGTGCAAAGATATAGATTCGTACCATGAAGTATCATCAGCTTGCAGGAGAAGCATGCTTTAGATATTACAAACCCCCAAAATGAATTTAACAATATTTTGATTAAATAGAAGTTGCTATAGGGCTGTTCCATAGAATATACTGGTACAGTCCCTTCGTCAGCAGACTTGACACTGATTTCCTAAGAAGCAAATAGCAAATTAAGTGAGCAAATCCACTCTGTGTGCTTCATAACAACTGACTTGCAACATGAAAAACGTGTACTGAAGTGAAGCTACAACATATGAACAAGATTTACTCACCCATAGCACACAATTCTCCTTCCCACCCAGGTGCACACTGGCATTGGAACCCGTTGAAGAAATCAATACAAGTAGCTCCATTCAGACAAGGATTGCTTATACACTCATCAGATTCTGTAATATCAAATGATAGAAATCGATCAAAGAAATATAACATGTTTAGAAGGCAACCTCTAGACGTTCATTATTTATGTGTAAACATTTCATTGGATGTCTGTGCTTTGAGAACTTTACCATATTGTGTTTTACATGTAAAATTCTCATTCTTTAACACCAAAATTATCTTCTTACCTATTTCACAATTTGTCCCATTCCATCCGGGAGCACATTGACATGCATAGCCTCCAATCAAATCAATGCAAGTAGCCCCATTCTGACAAGGATCACTGGCACATTCTTGGTCCTCTAATTCACAGTGGATGCCTTCCCAGCCTACAGCACATTCACACTGGTATCCTCCGATCAGATCAACACAGGTTGCCCCATTCAAACATGGATTGCTGGAACATTCCTGTATTTCAACCTCACACAGGACACCAGTGAAGCCAAGAGGACACTGACAGGTGAATAATCCAATCTGATCTATGCAGGTTGCACCATTTTGACATGGATTGCTGGCACATTCCTGGATATCTACTTCACAGTTGGTACCATTCCACCCTAAAGCACAGATGCATTCATACATGGCAATCAGGTCTACACAGGTAGCTCCATTCATACAGGGATCCCCAGCACATTCAAGAATTTCTGGAAAGAAGAAAGGCATTTTGGTAACATAAATGCATACAAGAGGACATATCTGAAACAACATTATGGCTTTCAATATGAAGCAAACGAATGTTCTGCACCACTATGTACTTTGTTGAAAAAGGATTGCTTGCACATTCCTAGATATCCTCTCCTTAGAAAAGTTGTTGGATAATGAAGTATGAAATTATGAGATTTTAAAAATATCTCTAAATGTGTTTGCTGATATCAAATAGCAATACCCCAAGCATATATAGCCCTACAGAAATGCATATTTTAATTTCATTTACTTTTATACTGATGTCTTCTAATTATTGATGTAAAGGCGTAGATATCACTTACCAACTTCACAGTCGGTTCCATTCCAACCTGGAGCACACTGACAATCATATCCACCAATGAGATCTGTACAGGTGGCTTCATTCTGACAGGGGTCAGATGCACATTCCATGATCTCTGTTTCACAGTGTGTTCCTGTCCATCCAACAGCGCATTCACACTGATATCCTGGAATCAGATCTATACAGGTTGCTCCGTTCAGACAGGGGTTGCTCAGACATTCTAAGATCTCAATGCCACAGAATTGACCAACCCAACCTTCAAGACACTGACAGCTGTAACCATTCACTTCATCAATGCAAGTAGCACCATTAAGACACATGTGACCAATGCAATCATCTATATTGATTTCACAGTGGGTGCCATTCCAACCAGGTGGGCAGAAACACTCATACCCTGCTAAGAAATCCATGCATGTAGCACCATTCAGGCATGGCGTACTGGCACATTCATCAATCTCAATCTCACAGAAGGTTCCATTCCATCCTGGGGTACAGATGCATTCATAGCTATTGACGAGATCATTGCATGTGGCACCATTCTGACATGGATCGCTGGCACACTCTATGATTTCTGAAAAAAAGAACAAAGAATTGCTTATATATGGATCAGGCATTCTCTTTTGTACTGTGTTGCATTAAGTGCGGTTGAAACTTAATTCAACTCAACTGTATTATGTTCGAAGTTTATGAAATTTCTTGTTTACAAGACAGATAATAAGACAATGTTCTATCTCTCTGATGATTTTGTAAAACCTTTTTTTTTTCTATTTACAAGATTCTTTCACATGCCTCCAAGCATTATTCTCAGAATGATCTGTTAAACAATTAGGTTAATGAGCCTAAAAGATTTCAAATCTACAAGAAGATCATGCTAAATCTATGAACAACATGTTTTAATTATATGTAGCAGAATTAGAAGATGCTAAAGATGAAGACATACAGCTTCAGAATATGATTGCTTACATCAATTAGGTTTAATCATACACATATCACATTATAATTTGAACTAGGATATTTTTAGTGTATTGGAACATAATTCATTTCAGATATCAGGAATTGCAATGGAATAGTTATGCTACATAATACAGCAAAGTTTTTTTAGTACACTTAACATACTTACATGCATTTCAAGTATATTTTGATGCAGGTGTGTTGGAACGTGCTTTCCATCCACAAAACATGCTTTGTTACCATCCATCGGTTGTTAGGGGTTGTGCACACAATATACGTAGTACAAGGGCAACAGTTATACACAGTTACAGGTTCCATGTTGATAATTAAAGATTACAATAGCCTATTGAGAGAGACAGTTGAGACTTGCACAATGTGCATACCCACGAATGATACAATATCTTTCTGAGAAAACTATTTGAAGCTCCATGATATGACTGATCAATCAGAAGCAGGTTCCTTTGGGGTAACTCTCCCTCTCTCAACTAGCTATTGTTGTTACAAAATGAGCCAAGACGTAGGTACTGACAAATTAGTAAAACTAATCAACTAAGGGGAGCTTGGTATTGAGGTTGCATGAAAACGTAGGGATCTCGTTTTATGTTATTTGGTGAATGGGAAATGGTCACAGAGTTAGGCCACAAAAAACCCTCCTCCTCATTTATTACAATATTGCCAAAGTTTATTTCAAAGTCATTAGACTTTTTAAGAAATTTAATAACTCTCCCTGAAATGGTGTTTAAAAATGGAGGTCAGGCATGCAATATATCACTATCAAAGGGGATAAACCCCCGTTAGTGGCATTATAATTCATGCACTTACAGTATTTCATAATAGAGTGGTAATATGTTTACATACATGCAGTAGTACAAGATCATGCAATTTTTCCACCAAGGCGAATTTTCATGTCATGCCAGCCTTTTCATACAAATTGATTCATGCTGTGCTCAGTTTGACATTATGTATACTTAGACTATTGTTCACAAATCAAGAATTACAAAAGCATTAATAAATCAGGTAACCCGACATCCCCTTAGCTAGTTTCTGGGAATGCCATACTAATACTAAAATCAATTGTACTGTTTCAAGACTAATCTTTCAATAAAACGTTCAGATTTGTCTTTATAATATCTGGAACAAATTATGATGACATCTAAATATAATGCCAACTAATAATATAATTCCCATTTGTCTGATAGAGAGTGTTAGAGAATGCTAGAGGTAAAGTGACATTTCAAAAGTGTTTAGGGAAAGTTTTTGGTTGAGGCCGTCAGAAAATTTCCAGGAATTGCAATCACAAAAGTGGGAGTCTTTGTACCTTTCCAAAAATCTACAATATCAATTCAAAAATACAAATAAACACATTAAGCAAACACAAATGACTACAATACATAACATCAATAGATCAGTGAAATTTATTGTGCAACAATGAAACAGTAAGAATTAAAACAAAGAACACAAAACATGGAAACACATGTCAGAGTTTAGCATGATGTTACACACAAATGACAAAATTATGACAAATTTTCAGACTTTACATTAATTAGTACAAATATATCATATGCACATATTGTATCAAATTACATCAACTACAAGAGCAATATTACTAAATTATACCATACAACATTCCGCAAATGGTATTCACCTACATGTTGCTGTACAAGACATCATTACACAGTAACAAAGCACAAATTTTGAAAAATTAGAACAAAACAAACAAAAAAAAATCAACATGGCTATTACGTATCACATTTTACACTGAGAGATGGACAACCAAATCAAACAAAACATGACAACTTGATTAGATTAATGAGGTGAGCATGAGAGGGCAAGGTCTCTCTAATAATATTAAGGTGAGTTCTAAAGTTGCATTGCATGCTAAACATCAAATTACAAACATATCATAAAACTTACCATCTTGACATTCTGCTCCATTGTAGCCTGGTGCACAGACACACAGATAGCCATCTGTTAGCTCCTCACAGGTAGCACCATTTAGACAAGGATCACTTGAGCACTCCAGAATATCTTCAGGGGAAAATACAAAAATGCATCGATATAAGCCCTTTCTAATCAACACAATGAGTAGCTTTTCAGTATAATAACAATCTTTTTATTGTAGAAATTATAAATGATTGCTTATGGTTCTTCCCAAAATGTTACTGTCTCAATCAAAGACTCTTTTATGAAAAAGCACAAAATATGGATTTCTAAATCTATTGCAAGAAAAAAGTACATCATAAAAACAATACATCATAAAACAAGTCTTGAAAATGATGGCAGCACCACAAGTGAACACCTACACAGTCCAGCAAAAGATGATGAAATTTTCTTAAATTGTAGATGGTCTCATGAATGCACTAATGCAATGAAAATATCTGGCATTATGAACACATATATATCATAATCATTACCCGTTTCACAGTTGATGCCAGTCCATCCAGCAGGGCATCTACATTCATAGAAACCAATTAAGTCAACACAAGTTCCTCCGTTTTGACAAGGGATGCTGGCACACTCCATGATTTCTGAATTTAGACCATGCATAAGAATCAAAGAATTAGAATGAGCATTTCACGGAAAGATATTCTAAACTAGAGAATAGACATTTTTATTATCGGTGCTTTTTTCTTTAAAAGTGTCTACTTCAACCATAACTGCAGGGACGGGGCTTCTAATATGCCTAGCAATAGTCTATGTACTGATGTAGCAATAGTTTATGTACTGATGTAGCAGTGCACCTTACTCAAAGAATGAATCACCTTTTCTTCTTTATTTTGGAAGCTCCCACTTATGGCCAACATAAGTGAAAATAAATCTATACTATTATATTTAACGATGGACAATCCAAGTCTGGAGCCCTATCTTGAATAAACAAGCTGTATCTATCTGCAACACCGGATTACTCTACTGGATGATATATGAATTGGTTACATAGACAGTAGACAGGTAATTCATTCTTGCATATAATACTGACCTGTTTCACAGTGAATTCCAGTCCATCCCAATACACATACACACTGATATCCATTGGTGAGGTCAGTGCAAGTTGCTCCATTCAAACATGGGTTGCTGTCACATTCTGGAATATCTGTAGGGAATATACAAAAACAAATACAGAAATATTCATGTATATTCCTACAGATTTACAAATTCAATATGTTTGAGGTATAATGGATGTCATATAAAAATGATATAGTGGTAGTATCTTAGATTTATACATTTATGGCATATCTATATCAAACAATCAAAACTACAGGGTCCCCTGGAAGAACAGTATTATGCTTAGTGAAGGGGCTACCCTGCTCAAATAAAACAAAATCAAATCAAATCAGATTTATGGAAGTTCACAGTGTCAATTTTCAGATTTAGGGATTTGCGAGTAACTGTTACATGAGGAATTTTCAAGTCAACAATAATCATACTTGTCTCGACTGCAAAAACTGAAGAAAAAAAATTAGATACTGTAAAAGCAGAAATATTCGCGGCACATTAATTTTCGCGAATTTCGCACTTTTTTCGGCGGGCGCGAATTCTAGAACACGCGAAAATATGAGCATGATTTCTTATGCTTAAATGTTTCGTACGCACGCTCTGGACAGCTGATTTTTAGAGAGTGTGTGTACGGTACTAGTAGTTGTGTCTGTGGTATGCATCTGAATGGACCCTGCGTGTGTGTGAAGCAATAAATGGAGCGGCACCGCTGTGTACAGTTGTGTGCCTATTAAAGTGACCATTTTAGAGCTTAAGTTATAGCTAGGGCAAAAAATACTTGTCATGCATTGAAATATGAAATGAAATCTTGCAGTTGCGCTTTAGTTTTGTAAGTGAACAATTCTGCAGCGCGAATTCAAGAACCCGCAAATATGTTTTGGGGTTGCTCAGTGCGAAAAATTAATCACGCGAAAATAACAGCATTTACAGTATCTGGTAATATCTGTGCAGGCCTCTCCTATAATAATTATGTTGATTTACACTACAAATGACCAAATTCAAGAGATCTTTACCAGTCTCACAGTGTGTGCCTGTCCATCCATCAGGGCAAATGCACTGATAACCATCTATTTCATCCATGCATGTTGCACCATTCTGGCAGGGATCACTACTGCATTCATCGATATCTAATGAATGCAAATGAAACAAAAGTAGCATTATGATTAAATAAAATATAAGGTCTTATAACACCATCCTATGTAGCAGATTTTATATATATATATATATATATGCATATAGAATTCAGTGATAATCGACCTTCTACATTCTGCTTCTACTTCTGATACCTAAAGTTGAATAAGAAACCTGTATCTCACTTGAAGCACCTAGTCACAAGATTATCTTATATGTGGAATAACAAAAATATAAAAAGGGCATCAATATCAGAACATCACAAAAATGCGATTATGCTAAAAAATAATCTTTTAGATCTATCTACAGATGGATTGAAGGCGACTGGAAAATCCATATAATTGAATTAATGTATGTACTTATTTCACAGAAGATGCCTTGGAATCCTGGTTGACAGAAGCAGACAAATCCAGCCACAAGATCGATGCATTCAGCTCCATTCACGCAGCTCATCCGTTCACACTCATCTATTTCTATCTCGCAGTTCATGCCAGTCCAGCCAAAGTCACAGATACACTGGTACCCATCACCATCACTGACACAGGATGCACCATTCAAGCATGGGTCCTGATCACAGCTGATTGCTAATTCACAGTTGACTCCATTGTAACCCATGGCGCAGTCACATATCAAACCATCAGTATAGTTGTAGCAGGAGGCTCCATTGAGGCAAGGGTTGAGAATGCATTCTCTAGATTCTGCAGGAATTAATGACAATACAATAATGATAAAGAACAATGAGTTAGTGTACAAAATGATCCGAAATAAATCACTAGACATAAAGTGCACATACATATACCTCAAGTCACTTAATCCTCTCAATGCAACAACACTGAATCAAACTAAGACTGATCATAACAGATGATTTGCATGATGAATAAAAACTTACAGGGAATACAATCTTTTAGAGATTTCATCTCTTCTTACATGAGATCACGATGGATCAAGATTTACATTCACAGATGACTATATAAATTAAAAAGAAAGAGAAACATTAACATACAACATCATAAATATCTTCTTGATAAGAGCTTTCCAAAAATTGATGTACACTGTATCAGTGAACAAATGGCTGATAGGAAAAGTAACTACGTAAATGTAAGGAGATACGTTACCATAGACATATAATAAATTTACTAGACGAAAAGCAGCACGTGCGGATATCATTACGCAAATGGCATTAAGCCCCACCTCTTTCAGATCATTTGAAGGGGCCGATAAGCACCCGTTATCGCCATGATATCGATAACACTGTTGCATTATTCATATCTATTGCACGTATCATTTTTATTGTGACACTTTGATTTTTGCGCATTTATTGTGCATTAAACTGTACATGCGGTAAGCTGATGACGTGTACAAACAAATGCTACTAGTTGGAAGCATCTTGCAAAATGAATTATTCATTTTTTATCATGAATACTGATGGGTGCTTAGGTCGGCCTTCTATGGGATATGGACAAAATGACGGAGCTTTAGGGGCCTGTACGTTACCTTGTTCACAATTCGATCCTGAATATCCTGGTGGACAAATACAGACATAGCCTTGATTGATGTCCATGCATGTAGCACCATTCAGGCAGGGATCGCTCTCACACTCTAGGATATCTGAAGATTAAACAAATATGACAGGTATGATTTTACCTATAAAAGATACATGTCAATTTAAGGAGTTGTTGTGGTACAATGGATGAGGCGTAAGACTGTTCATCATGGTAACAGAGAGGTCTACATTTGCTGCACGAAATAAAGGGGAAGCAGATGGATACTGGTCAAGAGTAATTCATTGAATGCTTCAGCTCCTTCAACAAGGCAGCTGGGCTAGAGCCAAGGTACCAATTCGAAGCTCCCTGGAAGCACAGTGACATTGCTGAATATGTGCAATGGGCAATACAAAAACTGGGTATCATGATCATTGTAAGAGATGAGGAACCAAACATAGGGACCACATTCATTATCAATTGATATGAATTAATATCAGTATCCAAATGGCCAAGGCAGGAACTCATAACCCACAATCAATATATACAGAATTCATTTCTTGGTGCTATTACCTTCCTCGCATGTTGTTCCAGTCCATCCTGGAGCACATGTGCATAAGAAGCTTGCAATGCCTTCTGTACAAGTGGCTCCATTCTGACAAGGGTCAGGTTCACACTCATCAATATCTAAAAGTGAAGGATATTAAACAATTTTATCACCTAGATAATACAACTGATTCATTCAAAATTCTCCTTTTATCACTGACCTTGTAAGAAAAAAAAAATAAGCAAGCTCAAGTGTTTTTTTTTTTTAAAATCCTGGTTGCAAACTGCCCAATATTTCAATATGTATACATAGTTATCAATATTTTCTGTAGAAATTTGCTTGAATAGTCAATTCGTGGATTCAATCCCCGGCCGAGTCATATCAAAGACTTACAAAAATGGGACCTTCTGCCTTCTAGCCAGGCGCTCGGCATATAAGAATGGAGAAGGATAATAATAATAACATATTATGTTATGCAGGGCCCGCTGGAAGATAGCTGAAGCGGCTACCCTGGGTAAATAAGAGTTATTATAATAATAATTATTATTAATATTATTATTATTATCATTATTATTATTATTATTATTATTATTATCATTATTATTATTATTATTATTATTATTATTATTATTAATAATTAATGGTTTTACCTATTTCACAGAGTGAGCCATTGAAGCCAGGTTCACAGATACACAGATAACCATTGAAGATTGTCTTGCAGGCAGCTCCATTCTGGCATGGATTACTTAAACATTCGTTGGACTCTGGGATGGAAAAAGAATACATCAACATAGATTAACAAAGGAGCTGGAGCAATTCATACATATTGGAAATAAAATCCAATAACTTCTACATATTCTCATGCAGTCCTTTCAATCAACTGTCACCAATGAGTTCAATGTCTGAAGAGGCATAGACAAGGATAAACCATTAAAAGATACCAGCAGACCATAATGCATGTCCCTGGGTAGTGAATGTCCATGTCATTCGTTTAAAACAACCACTGTATCATAAACAATGGAAGGAACAATGGAAAGAACAAAATGAATCCTAGCAATTAATCAACCTGATTCAGTGGAGGAATGATATCATGTTTTACAAAACTCTTTCTTGAGGGAACACTCACCTATCTCGCAATACGTTCCATTCCAACCTTCTGCACACAGGCATTCGTATCCTCCCACCAGCTCTATGCATGTTGCTCCATTTTGGCATGGGCTACTGCTACACTCCATTATCTCTGTACAGCCATTTAGAATAAACATTATCCTTTCAGAATGAGTATGTATATTGCATTCTTGCATGAATGAATTGATTATATTGCTTATTGCTACTAAATTCAATTTGAGAAGTCAAATAAGTTAATATACAGGTCACAAAATTTTAAGATAGGAACAGGTAAAGATTCTCTTTTCCAAATACACATGCAAATAGGCACCTCCAGTTATAAGAATTTCAAATTAAAAAAAAAATAATAGTTGCTATACGTTTCTTAAGTGTGTGATATTAACAGCTCTATCAATTCGTGCAAAGGAGCAATCATAACATAATAAGATGGTTAGTTTTGCATTTTATTTCTTCATGAACAAATCTAATGAGAAATGCTGCAAATGTTCTAGAAAAAATTGAAGTCTAGAAAGGATAAAGGGTCGTTCACATATGACATACTAAACCATGGCCGGTCACCAGTTCTTTAAGCAGCGTACACTTCACATTCCTACTTCTTATGACACACAGATAAGTGAATATAGATAAGACCTTGTTCTGAAAGGGCACTTTTTCATCCCCACTATCCATTTTCTTATATGTACAAAGAATATGCCAAGGTTTCCTGCATCATATGTGAACGAACCTCAACTTGAAAGGCATACCATTTTCACAGACTGTGCCATTCCATCCTGGGGGACACTGGCATTCAAAGCCAAGTGTGAGATCTAGACAGGTGGCTCCATTCAGGCAGGGATTACTAGCACACTCCAAGATGTCTAAAGCAGCACGGCAAATGGTGTATAGAATTATTTGTGACAGTGACAGGAAAGAGGTTGCAAACAGGTTGAGGTGAAGTTATGCAAATATAAAGAAAAGATTCAGATGAAGCTAAGAAAAGGTAAGAGGCTTCTTGTTTTCAGAAGTTAAAACTGATACACCACAGAATAGAATCACAGACTACACCTTAAACAGAAATCAACCAAAGACTAAAGCAAGCATTTGCCATAAAGATAGATATAAAAGGAACAGGAGGTTGCAAAAGCTGTGATAAAAGAGCTGTAAGCATTCTGAACAGTTTCTCATAAATATGATATATTCATTATTTGTTATAGCAATGTAGAATAAAAGAACAGGTATCAAGTAATACATGTACTTTACTATTACGTAGACTGTGCAAGAAGTCTGCATGCACAAAGAAAATGATACAAGAATTGAGAGTAAGTTCTCTTTATAGTAGAAAGTAGAAAGCCAGTCAGTAGGAAATAAATATTAGATTGCAAACAGCAACTTGCACTCATCACTTCTCAATGATTAGAGTGCAGACTTACCCAACTCGCAGTTTGTACCATTCCACCCTTCAGGGCAACGGCATTCATATCCTGGGAGAAGATCAACGCAGGTAGCACCGTTCTGGCATGGGTTGCTCATGCATTCCATGATTTCTTTGAAAAGAAAAAAAATAGCGCAATAATCAAGTTTAGTTTTCCTCAACAAAATGTGTTATCATGAAATAGTCATGGATTTCTATTTCAAATGATTGTCCAATATTCTGACATAATTCACATTTTTTACAACAGCAAAATTTGTGAAGGATCACCAGTGCTGGGTTAAAGAAGCATGACTTCTAATATCAAAAGAGATAACAGTAAAGAACAGCAATCAAACCTGCCATTATATAGCTATAGTTTGCATTTTGGTATATCTTTGATTATTTTCAGCCACAGCTTGACTTTGTTGTTAATATCATTTGAATGTCAGAATGCCGAGTTATATACGGTAATGAAAACATGTACGTGTATATACAGTATAAAAAAGGAGGTAAAATAATACTACTGCTTGCTTTACATACCATCATCACAGTCAGGACCAGTCCATCCTGGTGCACAAACACAAAGATAACCATTGACTTGCTCCAAACAGGTTCCTCCATTCTGGCAAGGATCACTTGCACATTCCAGTATGTCTGTGTAGGAAAAAAAAGGCTTAACAAATAAACATATTTCTATGATATTTCTATGGTATAATAATTCTGATCACGGAAAAGTTCTTAAGTTGAATGCTTAAGAAGTAACAGGTAGTTTGCGACTGAGGTGTTATAGTTGAGCAGTTCAACACTTGAAGAAAGATGTGAGGGTTGTGGGTTTGAATCCGGCACAGCAATAGTATCCTTAGGCAAGACAATATTTGCCATTCTTCACCCAGGACTGTGTTCAGTGGCTACCTGGTAGGATGGAAAAGCATCTGCAAAAGGTTCTTGGTTGGAATGCTCCCCGGGAAATGGAGTAGGTGCATATATTGTGAGTAAGCCTGACTTTTTTTTTTTCATGCTATCTGCACTGCTAACTGTTGATTGTATGAAGTCGGGAACATACAGTGTATTACCCCCTAGTTTCTCTATAGAAGACTAAGCAGTAATGCTACCTGGTAGGATGGAAAAGCATCTGCAAAAGGTTTTTGGTTGGAATGCTCCCCGGGAAATGGAGTAGGTGCATATACTTTGAGTAAGCCTGACTTTTTTTTTTTTGCATGCTATCTGCACTGCTAACTGTTGATTGTATGAAGTCGGGAACATACAGTGTATTACCCCCTAGTTTCTCTATAGAAGACTAAGCAGTAATGCTACCTGGTAGGATGGAAAAGCATCTGCAAAAGGTTCTTGGTTGGAATGCTCCCCGGGAAATGGAGTAGGTGCATATACTTTGAGTAAGCCTGACTTTTTTTTTTTTTGCATGCTATCTGCACTGCTAACTGTTGATTGTATGAAGTCGGGAACATACAGTGTATTACCCCCTAGTTTCTCTATAGAAGACTAAGCAGTAACTTTGTCACTGACAATGATTCTATTTCATAATCAAAGCAGCACATCATACCTTCTTCACAAAGAGCTCCCTGCCATCCTGGTGCACAGACACACTCAAAGGTTGCCTGTCCTTGCATGCAGGTTGCTCCATTCTGACAAGGATTGGGGTTACATTCGTTGATATCTTGAAAGAAGATATATGAACATATATTTGGTTGTGTTAACATGAGAGTGTCAAAATCAAATTGTTCATAAGCCTTCAACAATATTCAAATACATCTCTTGTGGTCAGATACAGAACAAGGTTGAAACACATCAAATTTCAAATTGGCTAAAATTATCCATTTTTTTCTCAAGTCTATAACCAAAAATTGCAGATATATCTTTGCAGAATATGCAATCAATATTTGGCTTTTCTTAGATTTCAAAGAAAAATATATCATTTTGTGTATCATTACAACATCAAAGAGAGAATTCAGAGGCAGATAATGTGCATTTACAATGAAAGTAATGGCCTAAATCTGTTAATAAAGGTGTGTGAAGATTTTACTGTTTCAATATCTTTGATGGCTGAAACACCAATCCCCTGGAGACATGCCCTGCCTGATGCTTGAAAAGGGGCAGTAGAGAGCAGTGTCCTACATGGAACCAAAGAGCTAGGCCCTTAACCTTCATTTAGATTGCAAGACACTAAAAAACCCCATATTTACGTGTACCTTCTTCACACAGTGCTCCCCCATATCCTGGTGGACACTGGCAGAGGAACCCATTAAAGAAATCAATGCAGGTAGCACCATTCAGACAAGGATCGCTTTCACACTCGTCGATTTCTGAAGGGTATGAGAAATTACAAAAAATACAACACACATAAGTATAGATATGTAAACGCATTTTTGCACATATTTATGATTTTTACCCCACACCACTAATGTAGTCTTCATTTTGTACACTTAATTCATGAGCAAATCTCATATATTTCAAGTTAAAAGTGACATTTTGATACTTGCATAACAATAAAACTTTGATTCCATTTGTTATATCAAAGAGGTGAAAATTATATAAAATGTCACTTCATTTATTTATCTACATGAATTCCAGTTAATTAAACATATTTCCCAGATTCAAAACTAAAAGAGAGGAATAAAAGATACATTTGATACATTTTTATAATTATGATTATAATATACAGCACCTGTCCCACAATTTCTGCCCGTCCATCCCTCTGGACATGTGCACTGATAATCCCCACCAAGATCCACACACGTAGCATCATTCAGACAAGGGTCATCACTACAGTCTATGATTTCAATCTCACAGTTGATGCCTCGATAGTCCTCAGTGCAGTTGCATTCATAACCATCAAACAGGTCGGTGCAGGTGGAATTGTGAAGACATGGAGAGGAATCACACTCGCTGATTTCAGTTTCACAGTTGGTGCCAGTCCATCCTGAAGGGCAGCGACATTCATACATTCCAATCAGGTCCAGGCAGGTAGCATCATTGAGACAGGGATTGCTCATGCATTCAAGACTCTCAAATTCACAGTTGACACCTTCATAACCATCAGGACACAGGCACTGATACTCTCCAATGAACTCAAGGCAAGTTGCACGATTCTGGCACGGATTGCTGGCACACTCATCGACGTCAAATTCGCAGAGTGTACCATTGTATCCCTTGACACAGACACATTCGTATCCATTTGTAAGTTCAGTGCAGTTAGCTCCATTCTGGCAAGGGTTGCTGGAACACTCTGCAATGTCTAGCTCACAGTTTGTCCCAGTCCATCCAGGAGGGCATATGCATTCATATCCACCATTTAAGTTGATGCAGGTTGCGCCGTTAAGACAAATGTCATCAGCGCATTCATCAATGTCAATCTCACAGTTTACACCAGACCATCCAGGAGGGCACTGGCATTCATATCCATTTATCAGCTCCAGGCAGGTGGCACTATTCTGGCATGGGTTGCTTTCACATTCCAGGATATCTGAAAATAAACCATGGAAGGAAATACAAAACATCAATTTTACATGCTCGGTGTGAATATCAAGGGGAAGCATATCATTGGAATTAGAATTAGAATATAATAAACTTCTTGAAACTAATATGATCTCTCACAGTAAATTATTAAAAAAATTATTAATATTCCATTACAGTATTCATTCATGTGTGAATCAATTCCATGAATTAAAACATCCAATGTGAACTAAGAAATTAGAATTCAAGGGTTTAAGGCATAGAGAAAGGTGTGTAGTAGGTGAATGCATACCATTTTCACAACGGTCACCTGTCCATCCACCGGCACATACACATTGGAAGCCTGGGAATACATCTACACAGGTTGCACCATTTAGACAACTTGAATTTGTGCAGAATGTCACTTCTACCAAGGGAAAGGAGTGAGAGTGAAGGAAAAAGTACGATAAATGTTGGAGGGGTGAACAAATGCGGATAAAAACAGGTTAAAATTTCCACAGTAAAGAAAAGTGAATTTAGAACTGGATGAAATTTAAAAGAGGCTATCCTTGCAAGTTAAGTTCAAAAAGGTTTCTTTGAACTAGCCATTTTAGAATCTGAACGGCATTGTTAGAAAGTTGAGCAAACTACAAAAGAAACATTGCAGGGAGTAATTAAATACAAATAGAAACAGCATGATTTTATACCATTCCACAGCACAGAAAAGAGCAAGGAAATGCATGAAATTCAAAAGAAGTTACTGGACATATGGAATTCAAATAGAATAAAGCCTTGAAATACTAGTCTTAAATCTTGAAATAGAAAATTAAACTAGAAACACAAAAATATGCCATGAATTGTCGAGTCTAATTTCAAAAGTAGTTTTCCAGAAATAAGCAGAGTAAGAAAGTTTTCACAGGAATAAGAAAGCATAAGAAAGCAATTGCAATTTAGAGCTGACATAACTGCATAGCCAAGTACATTTAGAGAATATCGACAGATGGACATAAAAGCCACAGAATAACAGGAGAAAATGTGATCATCAGAGTGCACATCAAGCAAACAGAGCTAACTCTAAAGGAAACATAGATTTTACCATGTTCGCAATTGGTTCCATTGAAGCCTGATGCACAGATGCATTCATATCCAAGAACATCTTCAACACAAGTTGCACCATTAAGACAAGGGTTGCTAGCACATTCTTGGATGTCTGTGCAATGGAAGCATATAAATATGATCTAAAACAATCAAGATCAAATTTGGGCAAAATATTTGGCTCAATTATCTCTGTCAAATCCGACCATTTTTCACTTTGATCAAGTGTATTAATTTTACCTATTTAAACTAAAACCTAAACTATCAAAATATAACTTGTAAGGAATAATTTTATGTCATTTTCCAGCACACACAAGTGCAAAATATTTCTGTGTTACGGTCTCAGAAATCCTGTAGGTAAATTAAAGTGAATTATTTCATAATACAATGCAGTTTATAAACATTGTTGGCTGAATATATAACATGAACATGAAATACCAATTCTTACCAAATTCACAATTTTGTCCTTCATATCCAGGTGGGCAGACACACTCGTAGAAACCAGGGTTGTCAACACAAGTGGCTCCATTTAGGCATGGGTCTACTAAACATTCATTGATGTCTGCAATACAAATTTTAATTGTGAATGAGTTATGTATGGGGAACATTATTCTTATCTGCGAGGTCTGATCAGCTCTCTAAACTGACAGTTGAGACATATTACAAATGATGAAGAGTCGTAAAACCTTATTTTTGTAGGGAAGGGTTGCTTTCAGGAATGATAAGGTGAAAAAGAGGCTCCATGATTAAGTTGGTTTATTGCATTTGGAACACATTGTAAACCTATCAATAATGGAAATTGTACTGTAACTGTTAATGTTAATATCAAACTGTGACCGAGACATCAAGATGTTATTTTTTTCGTCATAATAACATAAGAATGATATTATGGTAGGAAGAGTTAACATTGAAGAAGGTACTGTGATCTCAAATAAAATAAATTCAAGCTGATGTTTTACCCATTTCACAATTGACCCCAGCAAAACCTGGAGGACAGAGGCACTGGAACTGAGCCAGAAGATCCACACAGGATGCTCCATTCATACATGCATCTCTTTCGCATTCATTGACGTCTGAAAGTAAACCAAGTAATGAAAAATGTTGCATATTCCAAATACATGTGCACTGTGTATAAGACACCATAGAGTGATACTGTGCTTCTGTATTTACAACCCTTTCTAAGATTAGATTGTTTAAGATAAAATCAAATATGAAAATTTTGATACATCTTTGACAAGAGGCCGTATATTCTCATTTGCCGGCATGGAACTATTCTGATATCTTACCCACATGCCCTGACAGATCTATAGTAATATGGAATTCTGAACTTACCAATTTCACAAAGATCTCCTTCCCATCCTGCTTTACATTGGCAGAAGAAGCCATTCACAAAGTCTATGCAGTTAGCATCATTCTGACAAGGATTACTTCCACATTCGCCAATATCTTTGAAATAAATGGACAAAATGATAATTGTACCACAAATAAATATTTTCTACATGAAAATATCAAAGACATGAGTAACTATTTTGCGGCATACATTTTGAAGCTAGAAATATAATAGACCTGAAATGAGAATGCTTACACACTTGTGCAAAATTCCCATTTTTTAGCATGACTGAACATTTTTTGTTTTTGTTTTAGGAAAATCCATGCATGAAGAACTAGATAAAATATAAAAGAGATATGAGTTTTTAACTTCAGCGAGTAAAAGGTTGTTGAACTTACCCATCTCGCAAGTCGGGCCTGTCCAGCCCTCTTCACAGATACAGCGGAAGCCATTAATTTCATCAACACATTGCCCACCGTTCTGGCACGGCATGCTAGCACACTCGTTGATTTCTGAGACGGGAAAGAAAGGGTGATGTGGAAAATAGATGGTGGGTGCGTGAATAATGGAGAGAGAGAATAGTTGTGAAGGTATATAAGTGAGGACGTGTCAAGCAAAGTTTGATAAACAAAGAAATGCATAAGCCAGACACCATGATGCATCATAGAAAGTCAGTGGATAAAAGATAATTTTTGTATAAACAAAAATATTACATGAAAAGAAGGATGGCATGAGCAGGTTTACACAAATATTGCGGAGAAAACAAAATACTACACTGTAAGGAATCTACAAAATATGTTGCAACACATGCATGTGGATTGTGTCAATGGTAGCATGCTTCCCACAAAATATTAATTTTTTCAGTTTCATAAACTGCATCACAAAGATATCATTTGAACCATGATTTGAAAAATCTTATCACACATTCTACTGAACTAAAAAAAAAACAACAACAAAAACTCTTTGAATTTCAACAATTCTTTAGAACTGTATCAAGTGTATGCATTACTAGATAACACACTGGCATTCAACTATTCTTTCTGATTCCATCCAACAGTAAGCTATGGCTAACAAACAACGATGCACATACTGGTCTGAAGGACCATAAACCTACCTGTCTCACAGTGTAGTCCAGTCCACCCTGATGGACATACACATTCATAGGACCCAATGTTATCAAGACAAGTAGCTTCATTGAAGCATGGGTTGCTGGCACACTCCAGGATTTCTGTGAAAGTCCAAAGTGCAGACATTCATTACTTTATGGCTGACTCTCAATTTCAACAGAATGGGATATCGTTGTAAATTTGTAATTTGGAATAGAAGTGCAAATCTTTAATGTACCCGGTGGTACGAGAAAATCTGAGACAACAGGATAACGCTGAAGCTACTACACTCTAATTGCAGAGTGAACTGAAAGCAACATGTATAGATCAACAAATGTTGTGAATATATTTGTATTCACAATGCACTATTCACAGCTGAATACAATTACACCTACAAGGTTGCATGAAAAATACAAGCATGCACACAAATCCAAGCTCAATAAGGTGATAGAAAATGTAGAACTGTACTTTGTAGGATATCAGAAATTATTCAGAAATGGTCAGAGAGTAGCTATAAAAAGAATTAAAGTCATTCTGCATAAATTTGGTTCATTTTTCATTTCCCTCTTTTTTTTTTTACAAAAACAAACACCTGTACGAGCTGGTAACAATTATGCCTATAGCACAACAATTTATTTTTGATAACAACAGAGCAATGGAGATAAAATGTCTTCCTCAAGGGATCAAACCCCGATTCTCGTGTCTCCAGTCAAGTGCCTTAAACCACTACACTGCGACACCTCCCTTGTACTTGCCTGTTTCACAAAGAGCACCCTCGTAGCCAAGGGCACAGTCACAGGTGTACCCATCTACAAGGTCAATACAGGTTGCTCCATTTAGACAAGGATCACTTGCACACTCATCAATATCTGGGTAGAAAATGTTTGAATGATATAATTAGTTCACACACAAATTCCCACATCTGTAGGTTAGATATTATGTAAACCTATTCATCAAAAATAAGAAAAGCTGCTTTTCCCTTTTAACCAGGAAGGCACTGGTGAATTATAGTAATCCTATATATGATGCATCTTTGTGAAGATTATTCAAAGAGTATGTCAATAAAATAAAACATAACTCCTTACAAGAAACATTAATGTTCTCTGAATTACTTGACAAGAGCTACAAGTACAAAGCAAAGACATAAAAACAACATAATAAGTGAAAAAATTATCAATCACAGGTTCGGAGTGTAGAAATAGAAAAACTTTTAAACTTTTATGTAACAGTTATTCTGAAGTCATTTTAAAACAAATTTCTTACTGATCTCGCAGAATTCTCCTGTCCAACCAGCATCACAGAAGCATGAGAACTCTCCAATCAGATCTATGCATATGCCTCCATTCATACATGGGTTACTGGCACATTCAAGCACCTCTGCAGACACGATTGAAAGTATAAATTTTACAAGGAAAATATTTACAGGTCATGTCATGAATGGAAATAAAGCTGAGCTGAGGTATCTGGGACACAGACAGACCGTTTTTGTTTTTGACAACTGATTACAATACTACCTGAATGAAATGATATAAAAATTATATATTTGTACAGAAATAAACTTCTCATCAGTTTTCTTCATATGACAACTAGGAGACTAATGAGCATGTCATATGAAATATTCATCATACGATAGAAAAATGAAATGAAATTTTGTATTTGTTTCATATCAGTATGAAGTATTCATGTCTGTAAGCAACATATGCATACATGAAAACCAAAATAACTCTCCTCACAGTAATGAAAAAATTATCAATATGCTACAAGACTGCCTGAAATATCAGACATTACAAACCTTGTTCACAGTTGATGCCAGAGTAGCCATCCTCACAGACGCAGATGTAGGAGGTGAACAAGTTGTTGCAAGTACTGTTGAACTGACAAGGGCCCGATTCACATGGATTTAGTGCTGTGTGATATTAAAAACAAAGTACATTTAATATACCATTGCTTCAGAAAGTGTTCCTATTGATTCAGGCAGAAAACTTAATGTTACTTAATAATAATAATAAAAATAATGGTGGCTTCTTGCAAAACGCTCAGATCCGTCAAGCAAGACACTCATGGTGCTACATACATGCAAATTGTATAAATTTATACAAATGAATAGAAAATTGCAACAAAATTATACTACTTGAAATTGTTAATCTAACTACATAATCTACAAAACCAGATACATAATACAATAAATAAAAGAAATCACAGGAATACAATATGATTAATTAAGGTTGACTCTAAGTTTAACATAGGATAAGGATAAGGAATGACTTATGTGTAAGAAACGGAATTATAAATTGAACAGATATGTTTTCAGTGACTGTTTGAAGGAACTAGCAGAGGAGGCTTGGCGAAGAAGAAGAAATTGACTTAAGAAATTGACAAAAATATTTTTAAAAAGCTTAAAAGCAAATATTTGCAACCTGGCTCACAAATTGCACAGGGCAAAGACTTTCCGGTGAAATTAAAAAAAAAATTGTAATGTTCATTCACAATTTTCCTTAACTATTCTAGCTGCAAAATACTCACCGATCTCACAGAAATTGCCAACATGCGAAATAGGGCAGTTGCATTGGTAACCGTTGAGCATATCAATGCAAGTTGCCCCATTCATGCAGAGGTTCCCAACACAGTCATCAACATCTAGAAAGAAAAGGAAATTTTTATTCAGGACAAAAGATTCATGAAGTATGTATATCTATATATATACTTTTTCCTCTGGTTCATTTGTCTAACAATTAGTATAAAAAAGTTCGCATTCCTTTACATATTCTGATTCTAACAATGAGAAGTACTGTACAATTTTGCTTTAATCCCTTTGCCTTGAAGTAAAAAGTTATTCTTAGCCAATGTATTCCATTTCATGTTACCACTTTCTTTTGATTACCTACACTGATTCACACTAATACAGCAACCGATTAGGTGGAGCAAAGTAAAAGGAAAGAAATTTTAAAAAGGTATAAAGATGTATACTTGGCTGTCTATAATATGGTATCTTACAATTACACAGAGTGAGAGAGAATACATAAATATACATGTACTTACCATTATCACAATTGGTTCCATGGAAACCTGGAGGACATGTACACTCATACGATCTATCAAGATCAGTACAAGTTGCTCCATTCTGACAGGGATTGGGACTGCATTCATCGGTATCTAAAACAAAATAATTGTGAAAATATAGAGAAGTAAGAATTGCTATAAATGAAATAATTACATACCATAAACATTGTCTATTAGATGGATATTTGCTACAGGAAGAGCATCCAATGCATAACTGCTTGAAAAAAGGCTTAAAAAGGGCTTTCAATGGAGAGTTTCTTTTTTTCTTTAATTGAAAGAAACTCCAGGCTTCTCATGTTCTGGCCAAATAATGCAATTTCTGCACGATTGTCTTGTTTTCCTATATTCATATTATTTAAAACCTACTACTGAATGATGATTAATTCTAGAAAAGTCTCATTGAGGTGTATCATGAAACAAAAGGAATTTCTTCTTCGCTTTTGAGAACTGAACAGTCAATACTTTTATATGTGTCTTTTAAAAACTATGAATCTCCCAAATCTTCAAATAAAAAATAAACACAATCATAATGACCTACCAGTGTTACAGAGTTCTCCAGCATAGCCATCAGGACAAATGCAGCTAAAGGAGCCGAGCAGGTTCTGGCAGGTCGCATTTGAAGAACATGGATTGCTTTCACATTCATTAATGTCTGGGGGGGGGGGGCACACACACAAACAATACATACATAATTATTTTCACTTTCCTTTAATTAAAGTAGAAAGTCCATACGTAGCATCAGTTGTAAATTAATTCTTATTATTAGAAGCTGCATATACTGTGCAAATTGTGAGATTCAGTAAATACACAATATAAACATGTCATCATTATTCATAATGATGAAAACTTTAGGACTGTCAATAAACAGTGAAATAAATAAATGACCACAAAAATTATCTAACACCCAAAAAAGAGAAAGCATACAACAACTGGGAAAAATATGTCCCCTGTATGTTTAGATCTATGCTCTTTACAAATACAAGAATAACTCTAGATTTAAAATGTCTTATAACAATGCAGAAGAAAATTCTCACCTATTTCACAGATATCGCCTGTCCATCCATTACTGCAATTGCAAGCAAAGCCATTTAGTTGATTCACACAAGTGCCATTGTTCAAGCAAGGGTTGCTTTCACATTCATTGATGTCTGAAAGACAAAAACACAACATTAAACAAGAACTGATGACAGGGGAAGCAAGAGTTGGTCTAGTGGTACTGCCCACAATCAGTTCTTTGTCTTCACCTACAAACTGACTTCGATCGTACTCAGGTTTGAACCTGAGTCACTTCACATGATGATGACGTTAAAGGTAGGTCCCAGATGTAAAAATTGATTATATTGATTGATACACCTTTATAAAAGCCCAATTACACACACACACCTGTCAATATATCATTAATCTTCATAAATTGTAACAAGTTGTAAAGCATGGTGTTCTGCAATTTTCATGCCTATTTGCAGAAAAAACCTTGATACTGAGTAGTTATTTTAAGCATGTTATTTTAAGCATGTGGAATGAGATAAATCCGTATTACTTACCAAACTGACATCTGTCTCCCATCCATCCTGGTGCACAAGTACATACCACAAAGTCAAACTGGTTTGAACAGGTTGCTCCATTGAGACAAGGATCTCCAATACAAGCATCCTTAGCTGTTGGTTCATGGTAAAGAAAGAGAAAAAAAATGTTTAAGATAAAAATTTTGACCATGTCAAATGATAATCAAATAAAGAGATCAATTGTTTGTCATTGGACTATCAAATAATCACAGCTACGATAGTAAAACAGCGATTCATGACATGAAAACATGTCAAATGTTTTACTTATTTCTTTATCCTATGCGTCAGTGTCTCTGTAAAAGCATAATCAAATGAATATTTCCCTACAGCTACAAAATCATACAGTGAAGTATCATTATAAATATATATAAGAAGTACAAACTGTTGGAAATCAAGGAATACTAATCTAGCTGATATCAATAGTGTTTACCATTTCCATGAGGTACACAACATGAAAAAAAAAAATATGAAAGAATGAAAATTTACCTGTTCTGCAGTCAAAGCCAGTCCAAGCTATGGGACACTGGCATTGAAAGTGGGTGGAATTGCCACTGCACACCCCTCCATTGTAGCAAGGATCTGAGTCACATGCACTGAATGCTATAAACATGAGTGGAATGATAATGACAGTTGGGTGGGGTGGTTAGGAAATGGGTGTGGGAACCACATCAAATCAGACAGCCATTTCTGGAGAACAGTGGATTCTTTTTCTTACTGCACATGTTCAGAATCAAGGAAGAAATCTCAACTTTCAGCCATGCTACAATAAAGAAGAACCTCAATGGCAGTGAAGTTCAATTCACTTCGAAAAGCCTGGAGGTGTTGGACCTTTTTCTTTCACCTACTAAAAACTGCACTAAAAGATTCAGATTACTGCCACCAATATCTACTTTCAAAATATCATGGGAATTTCTGAATACAATCTTTAAAGGAATAATATCAAATTAGACAATAATTTTCAGGTTTATATGAAGCAAAGCAACATGACTGGAGGTCAAACGTGTTCACTCATACGATATGGTCACAGTAAAGAGAAGACATCCACAGTCTGCAAAAAAGACCTGTCTCCAAGACTGAAGTTACGATGGCATTTTTGGAATAAGGGAGAATGACATGGTCTATAAACTACTCACAAACATGTATGTACAGGTCTTCATCATGATCTCTACTTGGAAAACCTAAGGGACTGTATGCGAGCTACATGGATTACGATCATTTGGCTGTAGAGGTCAGGTTATTTCTGGCACTACATGCATTATTCAAATTTGAATTCTAAATATTCAAATCTTAATGCACCATTTTAACTTTTATGTTCACAATTCCAGGGCCTGGATGATATGAACAATGATATATCGGCAATCTCATTAAAATGATTGATTTTACATGTAAATTAATGACAAGAAGATGGCTACATTCTAGATGTTCACGAAGCAGACTAGTCAACATCTACATCCATTATATACTACAATTCTACTGCTAAATGTTAGTATATGATCAAGTAAAATATTTCACAAAGTCATACTGTATCAACACTAAGATGACCCATCAGGGGTTATCAAATGAGTAACTTACGAATTTGACACCTCAGTCCCATATATCCACTGAGACATTCACACTCGAAACCTCCAAGTGTATTTTTACACGTAGCATTGTTCTGACAGATGTCCATGGCACATTCATCAATATCTAGAAATTTAAAAAAAAAAGTTCAAAACGGTCTAAAAATGAAATTTCAGTATAGATAAGGATTTATAAAAAAATTTCAAATAAATAATAATCTTTAATTTCCAACCCTGGGTTTGCACAAGCCATAAATAGTGGACCATCAAAGAATGCCAAGTTGGAACAAGGTTCATTTTCCTCATTTTTTTAATATCTTTAAATTACCACTTAATAAACAATAATAATAAAATATCAATCATTATATGAGAGTGAGTGAAGATGCATTGTATATACCTGAAAATTCATATAATTAGACACATATTTAAATATGTCAGGATTAATGTAATGTATTAGACAATTATAACATTGTAATAGTATGTAGCAATTAAGTACGTAACTTTTAAGTATATGCATGTAAAGCACATTGAAATGATACATAATGCGCTTTATGAATGTAAATCATTGTTTTTTCATTACTATGATTGCAACCACTCCCTTATGACTGAAACTATTGAGACAAAACATGATAGCCAATGTCAATTTGTTGTAGAGGATAAAATTTGGTTTAGTGCATAATAAAGTTTGGATGAGGCTTTTCCTTGCATATCTCTTACAAATTATTACACATATGCCTAATTTCTTCGTTCATATTTTTCTTCTGGATGTGTGAGCGGGGGGGGGGGGGGGGGGAGATTAATACAAAATACTTGTAGAAGCATGACTGAGGTTTTGCTTTACCTTGTTCGCAGTTGTGTCCCATGAATCCCACAGGGCAATTACAGGAGTATGAGGTCCTGTAATTTGTACAGGTTGCATTATTCTGACATGGGCTTGAGTCACAAAGGTCAATTTCTGAAAATGAGAACAGCATCTCAATAGTTAGGTTCACATAACAAATGCCAGATAATTCTAATGCATATACACAAGAATACAGCCATTAAATGGAAATATCAGAACAAATAATCTTAAATAGAAATACCTTTTGATTTTGTAACCCTAAACAATCCCTTATTAGAAATCTTATCATTCCAAGTATATCACAATATACACTTTATCTACAAACTCATGTGAAAGATCAGTGGCAACACATTAAATATAAAGGAGCATTCATATAAACCTAATGGAATGCTCATGAATATCATGATTGTCATAAATCAATGCTTTTATTAAAGCAAAAGCAAATGGATATGATGGGTGGCTACAATCTTACATCAAGTGCATATCGCCCCTGTAGACTGAATGCTAATGAATAAAAGGAAATCTCAGAATTGATTTTTGCCACAAGTCATTGTATTTCATCCTAACTTGACTTTGAGAACTGCATGATACATTTAATAATTCTCTGGGAATGACAAAATGCAGTTGTCCATTGGTTATAAGTATTTTCATATATATAGATACATTAATTCTTACCAATTTCACAGAATTCTCCAGAGTAACCAGGTAGGCAGACACAGGTGTAAGTAGTGTCATTGAATGCACGACAAGTGGCATTATTCTCACACAAGCTGAATTCGCACGGATCAGAGATGCCTGGAGGAAACATGGTGGAAATGCACATGTAATGGACATGATATATAATCAACAGTTAATAGGAGATATTTTCATGTTTTTGTATTAACTTTATTTACATCCTTGTTAAACACGAGAAAACAAATTAGTTTTAACTTATATACAGTATGGCTCAGATCTAAAATGGAAGTAATGATACATCAATGTGGAACTAACACATAAAGATCGGTTGCATACTCTAATTTCTATAAAACATTAATGATTACTCCTTTTACTCATTACTCATTTTCATCTCTTGATTTATCTTACATCAAGCATATCCAATGCAAATTAGGAATTTTTTTTTCTTACCAATGACAATGACAGAGAAGGCACAAGACACATCATTTCCAGCCTGGTCTCTTGCAACATAAACGATTCCAGTCGAGCCGATGGGAAATTCAGATCCTGGAGTGGAGCCAGCTGTCTGCTGTACAGTGACACTGCCACTGTTGTCTGTCGAGGTTGGTGGGGTCCATAGGGCAATGGCTGAAGAACTACCTGGTGCTGTCTGCACGGTGACGTCAGTAGGGCACATGTCAAACACTGGGTCCTCAGCATCTGCAGATATACCACATCAAGGGTAAATAATAATCTCAGCTTTCATGCTTAGTCACACTTCCCCGCAACCCCCCGCAGTGTTTCATTTGTCTTTGTGAAAAAAAAGTCACACAGAAACTTCTCTAGCAAGTAATGATTGCTTAACACTTTATAGTACTCAGTAAAGCAATGCAGAGTCCATTCAATTCACTGTACATATTTGATAGCAGCAGATAGTGTCTTTGGTATCGAGAACACAAAATACCGTATATACAGTGTAGAATCTAGTATCTCCTGGGTTATAATAGTGGACAGACTTTATCTTACCTAAGACTGTAACTGAGAAAGTACACTCGGCTGTGTTGCCTGACTGGTCTACAGCCACGTAAACTACAGTTGACACTCCAATGCCATATGATGAACCACTGGTAGAATTTGTCTGGAAGGTAACTGGATTGCCAGAGTTGTCCTCTGCAACAGGTGTTGACCATGCCACAGTTGCAGTGGGAAGTCCTGGGTCGGTGCTGGTGATAATGTCTCCAGGACACAAGGTGAATGTTGGACTCTCATTGTCTTGAGAAGACACAAAGTAAAATTTAGTTTTGAAAAAAGTCATCTATAATACAATTTAAAATTATACACATCAGTTTAATCTATGTCCTTCAGTGTCCACTGCGACCTTTCATGCACAGCAGGTTTCAGTTCAGGTTTTTTTTTTTCAATACCTATAATTATCTTTAATTGCATCAATAAATCATAAAGTTTTCAAAACTGTTTACTGCTTAATATTTGTAGTTTCTTGTTAAGTTTGATATGTATTTTAACTTTCCAGATGTACAATTTATTATCTTTTTATGTGTGACTGAACCAAATTTCCAACTATGTTCTTGAGAATCTGGAAAAAATAATGAAATAATGAAATGAAATTTCAGTTTGTACTTTTTCAAAAGAAATTTCAGCTCACTCAATGACATATCTTTCTGCTGCTACTTAAAAAGTCAAGATTATCAATGGCTGAAAGCAAGATAAATGTACATACCTCTAACAATAATACGGAAAGTACAAGTTGCTGCATTGCTGGCCAAATCCTGGGCTATGTATGTCACTATGGATACTCCTATGGGGTACAAGTCCCCATTCATAGGAGCAGCGATCAAGTTCACTACACCAGAGTTATCTGTGATGCTTGGTTCTGTCCAGCTGGCATTGGCAAATGGGGATCCAGGTTCAGTGTTGAGGGTTATATTGGTTGGACATCCAGTAATCAATGGAGGCATGAGATCTAAAACGGTGAAGAAAATGGAGAAAACAAATAAGGTATCAAGGCCACGAATACTAATGCACATGTATCTTGGCAGTCATTATTGGCTCTATTCATGTTCTAATAATGTGCTTTTTCTTGGCTTTCTGTTGAGCATTCTTACAAAATGGTAAAAACGAAAGAATGTGTATGGAAACGCCAACTACATGGCTGCTAGCATCAAACAATACCCTTCCAGGTAGAACAACCCAAGTTAATGCAATATTTAGTGAGTAATAAAGCTACAGATTGAATTGAAACCAGTTATCTAATTTGAAGTAAGTTTACTTATCCCCTAAATATTAGTAACACTAGTATTGACATCATAAGAATACCTAATTATCTAATCTAATTAATAATTATCCAGCAAAATCATTGTTTTTAGTGGCATATCACATGTTGTATGACCTAGTATTAGACAGTACACAAAACAAATCCATTTGGCTGTTCATACCTTGAACAGTAATGTAGAATGTGCACTCTGCTCTGTTTCCTGCATCATCTGTTGCAACATAGGTGACCTCGGTGATGCCAATGGGATACAAGGCATTGTTGGTAGCATCGGTGGCGAGTGTCACAGACCCAGCGTTGTCCAATGCGGTTGGTTCCGACCATGAGATGATAGCAGAAGGGAGGCCAGGGTTATTGCCAGTAGTGACATTCGGGGGACATCCAAGGATGACAGGTGATGCATTATCTAGATTCATTTAATAAATAAATGCAGGGTAAGAATTCTGTACATGCTGGTTTTATTTATTCATTTTTAATTCTAGAACGATCTGATTACACTGTAAAATGAAAACTGACTTATTCATAAACAAAGAAAAAACTAATATTAAAATTCATCGCAAGTCAAGTGCCTCCCTAGCGTCTAAAAATTTGAGTTCATATTCATAACTTCATACTATGCTTATCTTTCCCATTTCATTCATTCATAAAAGCATAATATTTCCTTAAAAGGACAGCAAATGACCTGATAGGGGTAAGTTTAGTCTGTCGTTGGCATCATCAAAAGTAAGATGTCCGATGACAGATTTGTTAACCCTATTAATTTCTAAATCAAATGTCTCTTCTAGTGCTTGATTTCATATAGCTCTCAACTCCACATTCTCTAATGATATAATCTAAGAGGTCTTCTTTTTGAGTCCTTTCTACATATAAATGTAAGACTTCCTTTAGTCTGTGCCCCAATTTCTACCACCCATTATGTAAATTTACAACACAACATTCATTTACACTTCCCAACAAATACCACACAATCATTTGAAAATACAAACATGTCTCTAAACAACCACCTCCAACCAACCAACATAAGAGGCAGGATAATAGTTTCAGACATGATGTAAGAATTAGAACACTGATGTCACAACATTAACATTTGCTCATAGCTACATGTATTAACCTGTTTCACAGTTGGTTCCTATATAGCCTTCCGCGCATAAGCAAAAATAACTTCCCTCCTCGAATCCTTCGAAGCATGTGGCATTGTTCAGACACGGTTTTTCAAGGCAAGTTCTCAGGTCTGTTAAAAGTGTTAAATATTATTATACACAAAACAAAACACAAGGTTATACATGTTTACAAAAACATTTATGCTGAGAATGAATCTACAGTTCACTAGGCTGTACATAAAGTCATTAAGTACTTGGGGTTCTCGATTAGTTTTAAGGGAGAGAATGATATAATATCATGCACATTCCTGTACATTCATGCATAAATTTGATGAAATATAAAGTGAATGAAAGCAGGCAATCTAATGCTAATAATATACAAAGAGCATAAATAAACATGCAAAAATAAATTGTGTAGTTGATCACTATTTCATGCAACCATTTTTCATAGACAATCAAAAGCAGGCCCCCTGACAGTAATTTTTATTCAGCAAATCATCTTATCCCACTTAAAACGAAAAAGGAATTCCAATAAACATTTTTCATGAATATCAATGAATATCAAAAAGAGGAACTGTTTGGATGTACATGTGTATATAGTGTGCATTTTTTGTCTATTTAATGCACTAACATGTTAAATGTTGTTAATAGAAAGACTGTACAATATAGAGAATATCGCACTGATGTTTTTGACAAGTAATTTGCAGGACAAAACCACAACACTTTACATACCACATAACCTAGATACATGCTGTACACCCCACACAATACTAACAACATAAAAATCAAGAATGTTACTCATGTCATAATGATATAATGATACAGCTAGACATCAAATCAATCTGACCTATTTCACATCGTGCGCCAGTGAATCCCGGCTGACAAACGCAGACAAAATCAATGCCTCCATTTTGTTCCAAGCAGGTACCGTTGTTGAGGCATGGTTGGCTGGTGCAGGACATAATTTCTGAAAATGTGGGGTCAAAGAAAAAATAATCATTAAAGTTAACTGAATTAAATGAAGGAAAATAACATTTTGAGTGGAATTTACTCTCAAAGGTCGTTTTAGCTTATTATTTCAAAATCACTGAAGCCTTTAATCTGTCCTCTTATCTAAACTAATGAGAGTTATAAATGCCTGTGGCTATGTCTCATTTAAAGGTATTGTATATTTCTGGCATTAGGGAGGAAGGAGTATTCCCTCTCTCTCCTTCCTACAATCCAAATAATAAGGTAATCTGGTAATGTTAAAAACAAATAAGCAAATGTTCAAGTGACATGTTCTGCTGTCTTATGCATCTCAAGTCAAACTTCACACTACCTACAAACTTAATGTTTTACTTTTCCGAGCAATAAATAGAAAGGAAAAATGAAACTATATATATGCTTCAGAATTAGTATTCAACAACAATAGGCAAGATCACAATTATTTTTTGCTTTTGACATTTACCTGATTCACAGTTTGTCCCTGTAAAACCTTCAGGGCACAAGCACAGGTATCTGTTTTCTGAAATATGTTCGAAACATGTTGCTCCATTCTGGCAAGGATTGCTGTTACATGAAAGGATTTCTGTAACAAATGAAAATTTAAAACAAAATATTGCACTTCAGGTAAAAGAATATTTCTGCATGTAATCTAACAATGTACTGTTCGCTCTGATGGCAGCATACCCAAACAGGATGGGTTCATAATCCTCCAGTACAAACTGCATCTTGAATAAGGATACCGTTATTACACAAATAAATCTTCATGTTGTATCAATATACATTTTTCTAATATCCAATTTTAGTTCATATCAAGTCATAGTTCCCCTGTGCGATTTCCACTGATGGCAATGATTTGTCTTGCTTGTTTATACCTCACACGTACGTTGTATAATTATACAAACCTAATTCAGCAGATGCTGTCATTTTTCAAAATGACTCATGGAATAAAATGCCATAAAATCATCACTGAACTTGAAAAAAAAACTGAACAAGAACCAAAAAATTATATTCATTCAAATGTTATCCTTACAGGAAAACTACATTAGCTTCTGATTCCTTTACATTTTTTATACTGTGAGGTAAAGATTATATCATAGCTTCCATCAAAGTTGCAGATTCAAGAGGTAAATGATGCACAGTAAAATCTAAATTAGGGTTATAATGAAAGTGAAAAGAAGTGTAATTAGAATTCATTGAGTGCAACATCTCAAGAGACATTATTATTTTCACAGGAAGCATTTTTCATTGGGCAAAAAGGCATGAAGAGAGAGGAAGAAAAACCTTCTGTGATCTGAATTCACAAAAAGGGTTATATTTCAACCTTAGTTTAAACCACCAAAAGTATAAAATGCGCTTGTCCTCTTGTCCAAAGGATGGGTAATATTGCGTTTTGATAAGCTCACTTACGCTTATATACAGGTTTGTTTTTTTTTTAAACTCCTATTTATGCTTATCTTATTTATACAAACCATGGTTAAAGTAAACCTCCATTGTGAATTTTGGCCTATGTGTAAGAAAGGGGTAGTAATAAGGCAAATTCAGTGATGCATTATCAAAAGAACAAGTGCATACTCTGATAAATAGAGCAGGAAAAGATTTGATATCTGGATAATTATCCAGAGAGTGAATTCTTCAATACAGCGGATTTGATTATAACTTCGATGGCGAAAAAGTAAATGACAGCACTACAGACAACAAAAAGACATGCCCATAATACATGTAGCCTCGAAATTGAGCCAACACACGTGCAAAACGTCAAGCAAATAGAAAAGCCATTCAGAGTGCAGGGAAGGGTAATGCGTAAGTAGCAGTTGCAGTATTAAAGAAACGCAGTATGGTGTTCACTTCAAAAGAAAGTGTGTATTATCAAAAAAAAAAGATCACACGAGTACCCAGTTCGCAGTTGGTTCCTTCAAATCGAGTTGCGCACTCGCACTGGTAGCCAGCGATGAGCTCTGTACACGTGGCACCATTCAAGCATGGGTCGCTGGAGCATTCTAAGATTTCAGTCTGGCACTGGTTCCCCATCCAGCCAGGAGCACATAAGCACACATATGCACTGATCAAGTCAATGCAGGTTCCTCCATTTAGGCAAGGCTCACTGGAACATTCTTGGATCTCAATTTCACACAAAGTCCCAGTCCATCCTGGTAAACACTGACAGGCATATCCATTGGTCAGGTCTAGACAAGAAGCCCCATTAGCACAGGGGTCACTGGCACATTCTTCTATGTCCACATTGCAGATGTGGCCAGTCCATCCACTGGCACACTGACAGGTAAAGCCATTGATGAGATCAGTGCATGTCCCACCATTCTGGCATGGTACGCTAATACACTCCAAGATATCTGTCTCACAGTGTTGACCAGTCCATCCAGGAGCACAGCTGCACTCATATCCATTCACATACTCCATGCATGTTCCCCCATTCATGCAAGGATCACTGAGACACTCCAGAACTTCAGTCTCACAGTGGATCCCCGTCCATCCAACAAAGCAGATACAGTCATACCCATCCACCATATCTGCACATATTGCTCGATTCAAACAAGGGTTACTTTCGCATTCCTGTATCTCAATGTTGCAGTCCTGTCCAATCCAACCAGGAGGGCAGCTACACTCATAACCATCAAGCAAGTCTATACATGTTGCTTCATTTTGACAAGGGTTTGAGAAGCACTCATTGATTTCCCTTTCACAGTTGGTGCCTTCATAACCAGGTACACAGAGGCAGATATATTGCCCAGAATCCTCTATACAAGTGCTTCCATTGAGGCATGGACTACTAGCACATAGAATTATTTCTAATAAAAAAGAAACAAAAGCCTAACATTGAAAAAGAACCACATAATGATAACAGATTTTTGTGAAAATAATTTCATGTGAAACAGTTTATATATTTCAATCATTTAACAACACATTTAAGAAGCTGGAACATTTCTACCTCTAAAAATAAAACTGCTACTGAAGGCACTGGTGTGTGTGTAAAAACTTTGCATTCAAATTTCACTAGAGTTTTACAATGCAGAAATCACCTATTTCCAGCATCCTTACATTAGAGTCTAAGGCATCAGCCGTCAAGACTGAATGGGCAAACCTTAATGTCCTAAACAATTCTGTATTTGTTTGACAATTATTCAGTATAGATGACTTCCACTATATCATTGTTTACATCCTAGATTGATAGATGCTGCACTGTATATTCGTAGAAATTAATAAAGGGTTAATGGTTTAAACCAAGACATAAGCATACCTGTTTCACAGTTCACTCCTTCAAATCCTTCTGCACAAATGCATAAGTAACCTCCAGAAACACTGTTGAAACACACAGCATTGTTCTGACAGGGATTACTATCACAAGCGCTGGTTCCTGTGGAACATAATCATCAAAGACGACAATTATGAAACAAAAATAAGAGGAGGGATGATCTCTAGTGTAAAAAAAAAACTAGATGAATCTTCGACCACGCATGGTCGAACTTTATGCCTCCGCCATTACCAGATCAGAAATAAATGGCACTTCATGTTGCTTTATTTTCATTTATACAATGACATCTTTGACCTTGACCTTTGACCTTGTGACCCTAAAATCTAATGAGAGCATTGCAGTTTCCATATGCATATATGAGCCAAGTTTGTTGAACCGTCAAATGGTTACTGAGTTATCACAAGAACAAACCATTTTTATGTGTATTATTACCTCTATGACCTTGAACTTTGACCTTGAGACTCCAAAATCTAATCAGATCATTGTCCCTTCCATATGCATACCTGTGCTAAGTTTGAGGTTGATCGGTCAAATAGTTGTTGATTTATAGTGAAAACGAACCATTTCTATGTACATAATGACATCTATGACCTTTGACCTTTGACCTTGTGACCCCAAAATCTAATCAGATCATTGTCCCTTCTATGTACATACATGAGCCAAGTTTGAAGCCAATCTGTCAAATGGTTCTTAAGTTATCGCAAGAACGAGGCATTTTTATGTGTATTATTACCTCTATGACCTTGACCTTTGACCTTGAGACTCCAAAATCTAATCAGATCATTGTCCCTCCCATATGAGCCAAGTTTGAAGTTGATCCGTCAAACGGTTCTTAAGTTATCGCGAGAACGAAAACGGGACGGCAGACGGACGGACGGACGACCCGAAAACATAATGCCTCCGGCAACCACCTACGGTGGGCGGAGGCATAAAAACAATCATAGTTGAAACTTTGATCCCATTACAGATCAAACGTAAGTCAGAAGAGCAAATCAGGACTGCATACACAGAAAGCAATTCCAAAGTCAAGGTAGTAATTTTTTTGAAAAGCATTTTGAAACCAATGGAGATGCTTAAAATTTTGACAAACCAATATCAGTATTATTACGATAAATTTCAAATTGAAGCACAGTATATTGCTGGTCAAATCTTTAAAGGGAATTCCTTACCCGTCTCACAATTTATGCCTTCAAAGCCATCTGCACAAAGGCATGCATATCCCCCTGAAACTCCATTCAAGCAAGTAGCTCCATTTTGGCATGGATTGCTGTCACAGGCATCAATTTCTAAAAGAAATTTATAGAGAAGTAATGGCATGGATGACATTTTGATATCACAAAATGATGGCATTTTTAAAGTCTTAGAATGCAAATAATATAACATGCACTTGTCCTGTGAAATATTTGAAAGTGTATAGTACTGGGATTTAGTTTACAAAAATAAGAACCAGAAAAAAATAGAGAAGCTATTAATGTAATTAAAAATGAAAAAAAAAATCCTATATTACCTATTTCACAATTGACTCCTTCAAATCCAGATGGGCAGGAGCAGAAGTAGCCCCCTAGTGCTCCCTGAAAGCAAGTGGCCCCATTCTCACATGGACTGCTACTACAGACTGTCATAGCTGGAATTGCGAAAAACAAGAACATGTGAAAATAATCCTTTTGCTATATATTACTACTGCCATTTTAGTAACTTTTTAGTACCTTTCAGAGGTAATTATAAATTCTTTAACATTATTGTATGAATGCATGAAGCTTTACTAATAACCTCATTCATGCCATGATAGATCCAGAGTGACTCTCAGTCATTTATCAAGATGTAATTTTTTGTACAGTCTGTAGTCGGTTTGGTGTTGATCTATTAAGGTACCATGTACAAAAAAGATCTGAATCTTGTAATCTTGGAATAATCACTTAAATTGTATTACCTGATTCACAGTTATTCCCTTCAAATCCCATTGGGCAGACACAGAAGTAGCCTCCTTGTATTCCATTGAAACAGGTGGCTCCATTCAGACATGGATTGCTGCTACATGCAGATAATTCTAAAATAGCAAGAGAATGGAATATTACCAGGTAACAACTAAAATTGCTTCATCACCTGCTTAACAACTGCTAATAGCATGATTAACTCTTACCGCTATCATTTTCAAACAAGGAAAAGCAAGTCAGTGTTTATTACTAATCCCTTAAGTAATGAAATAAATAGATGATGGTGAAAAATTAGTCACATCTACAAAGGAAAAAATATACATTGTACTTTACAACAAGCTAGACAATGTCGTGATACAATTAGAAAGGGGGACAGAAAACAGGTTGAAAATCATATGCCTACTAACAGTAGTACACTATGAGTTATCAGGTACAAAAAGTCATGACAAACAGAAAAAATTTCTTTCTCCTGTCATTCTGCAGTCCATTCTATGCCCATAGATATTTCAGATATTTCTGTTACAATGAAACAGCAAATCAAGTTAGTCAGTGTCAATTGTTTCCAATCACCTCAAATTAAAAAATATGCTTGATCACCCCCCCCCCCCAAAAACACACACACACACACACACACACACACACACACCAAGTGTTAGAATATTTTTAAAGCAGTACCCATTTCACAGATTACAATTCTTTAAAAAATGTACATTTGCATGAACAACTATTGAATTCCTTCTGGAAGAAATTCCTTCGGTCAACATTTAAAAAGTAACACCAGGATAGGTCCTCTATACATACATTTAAAAGATGAAAGTACATATCGTTTATATATCCACGTGCACACAAAACAAGAATTACATGAATATGATGGTAATGATACAAAATATGAGGCTTGTCATTGAAAAGAAAGAAAAAAAAACCACTGTAGTAAAAATGGATTCCACCCTCAGTCTCTTTAATGAACAAAAAAGCACAGAAGGGGCTGTCCTTGATGTAGCAAAATTTCTGCATGTATGTAGGTCTTTTGTGGACATGCTTGCATTCAAAGAGATGACAGTGTGAGAAAAGGTTGCTGCCAAGTACATTACACCAAAGCCACAGAGAGCAGCAAAAACTGTATCACTTTTCCACATTTTCCATTGTAGTGTTTGGGGCTAGTATTCTTTTATCTGTTTTTTAATTGCCATAGCAATCAGAAATAGGGCATGCCATTGGCTCACATAGTGCACTTTTGTCTTGCGTGCTGGTCATTTGCGCAGTTCAAACAATCGTAAGTACGCCTTTAAAATTTGTTATGACAATTAGCACAGTGAAGATAAGATAAAAGATAAAACAATTTTTAGAATACCACCCCAAGTAGGCTTGAATGACTGATGCAATGGAAAGTAAAAGGTAATTTTACCTCATATTTCACTTGCACCATACATTCTTTTTCTGACTTTCCTACAGTTTTTGTTATTTACTTTCAGTTATAAATTTTTAAGTGGAAGAGATGAATTACAAGTACCATTTTCACAATTAGTGCCTTCATAGCCCGTCAGACACAGGCAGAAATAGCCAATGCCTCCATTCTGATCAAAACAGGTTGCACCATTCAGACAAGGATTGTTGGCACAGGCAGGACGTTCTAGATGTTGTTCATTTTTTTGAGGGATAGACAAATGTATGGTGTAAGATCAAATACCAATTCAGAAAATAGAAATCTGATACAAAATACAATTAATAAATGATAGTACAGGTTATAAATGAGTACTGGTAAGCTAATACAGTTGTCCATGACATATGTTGTATTATATACAAATACATTAATCATAATGGATGAATATACATATGTAATATACTATGTAATCAGATAAGAAGTTGACAATATTGTACACAATAATGAAAATCTCAAAATATTAGCAGATTTAACTCATTGTAAGAAAATAAGCAACTTTTGTAACTAATTGGAATCCTGCAACAAGCCTCTGTTTGAAAATGCTCCAAAAATAAGTTATAACTGAATTTGTGACTTCAATGATCAACATGATTTATTACAAATATAAGATGTTGATACTGACTTTGGGAATGTTTACCCTTTTTTCTTTCGAACTTTTCATGTATATTACAAACACGTAAACACAGTTCTCAGTCTACATTGAAAAAATGATGAACAGAAATGAAGGGAGAATCTTTAAAATATTACCGTTTTCACAGTTTGTTCCTTCAAAGCCAACAGAACAGAGACAGACATAACCCCCACTTCCATTGTTATCAAAACAGGTTGCTCCATTTTGACATGGGTTGCTGGTGCATCCAAGAATTTCTATAGCCAAAATTGGAAGAAATGAGATATTCTATTCCTTTATGCAAATAATCAATGTAGCTACTCTTGCCTATAAAAAAAGCAAACATCCCAAGCTTCAGAGCCTAAACATACACCCATGTGATTCAATTCAGAAGCCATTTTCTAGATTTGTTATCCTCCTACTTCTAAAGACTGCAGAGGGTTACACTGCAGTACAGATTTTTCGACCACTGATTTACATTCGTTATTTAATGAATACACAGTGCATAACGGCATTTCTTTTCTGGAAAGATAATTCACAAAGCAGGTGAACAGAGGAAATACTAACATACATTAATATGAAAGTTTTTGCAATACATTATACATTATACAACTGAGCACACAAAATAATTTTCCATTACAAAATTTTCCTCATAATTTTTTATTTCTATTATATCATTTGATTCCACAAGTGAAAAGTAATTTTGAATCTACATAAAAAAGGTATTAAAAGGACTGATGATATAAAAAAAAAACACCCCAATTTGTTCAACATACAACTGATATATGTAATATCCTTCCATTTTGAACATCAGATGACAGGTTTGAAAAGAAGGAACTTGTCTCATGAAACACAAAATTATGGAATACTGCTTTTAAAAACTGCACATCAACAAATGATATAAGAATTACCATTTTCACAGTTTGTTCCTTCAAAGCCAGTAGAACAAAGGCAGACATAGCCACGGCCACCATTTTGATTGAAGCAGGTTGCACCATTCTGGCAAGGACTACTATTGCAGGAGAGTATCTCTAAAGAAGTGCAATTTAAAAAGAAATGCAAAATGGTGAGTAGGTTGTCTGAATAAAAGAGAATTTTCTTTAGATGACTTTAAAATCTGCAGGGAATATTCTGTAAACACTTATAGAAAAAAGTCTTTTGAATTCCTCCCCAGAAGAATTATGTCCAAACAACATAATCCTGGCAAGGCATTACAAATTACATGCAGCTCCACAGGCTTCATAACTAGCAAGACACAGTCGAAGTCCTGCCACAATTATGAACATAACATGTAAAATTATCATCATGATAGTTATTCTTAAGGCGATAACATATGGGGAAAGGAAAGGGCAAGGGACAAGAGGGGGGGGGGGTAAATACAGCTCAGAACTTGCATGCATTTGTTTATCCATAGCTCCTTAATAGCTTGAGGATGATGAGAATAATATGGTGGATAACTCGAGTCATAAACAAAATACCAATGTCCTTTGACAAGACATAAAGTTACATTTGCCACTCTCCATCCAGGTGTGATTTCAGATTGGTATCAGCCAGGAAGTTGCATCAGGATGCTCCACAGATATCAAAAGAAATAATTAAATGGCATTTTATAATAGATTTGAATTACAGTACATAGAGTAATGAAAATATTGATAGGTTATGCATGATAACAAAATGCAGTTGGCACTACAAATCCGGCCTTAAGTACTAGTATATGTCTAAAGGTGGAAAGAGTAACATGTACCATTTTCACAGTTGGTTCCTTCAAAGCCAGCAGGACAGAGACAGACATAACCACTGCCACCATTGTGATCAAAACAGGTTGCTCCATTCAGACAAGGATCGCTAGCACAAGCCAGAATTTCTACAAGTCAGACATAGAAGAGGAGATTTCAATTATGCAAGGAGGAAAGAAAAAAAATGATTTGCAATCATGAATGTAATTGAATGAATATATCAGGAGCCTATTAGAACAATTTTCGGAAGGAAAAACACACACATATAGAATATAATTTCAATTCACGGTAATTTATCAGTGAGAAAAGTAAGAGGATAAAAGAAGAATAATCATTTACCATTTTCGCAATTAGTGCCTTCAAAACCAGCAGGACAGAGACAGACATATCCACTGCCACCATTGTGATCAAAACAGGTTGCTCCATTCAGACAAGGATTGCTTGCACAAGCCAAGCTTTCTATAAGTCAGATAGAGAAGAGGAGATTTCAATTGTGCATGTTGGAAAGAAAAAATCATGTGAAATTATGAATGCAATTGAATTAATACATCAGGAGCCTGTTAAAAAATTTTCAGAAGGAATAACACAAACATAAAATGAATTCATGGTAATTTATCAGTTAGAGGAGTAAGAGGATAAAAGAGGAAGAGTCATTTACCATTTTCACAGTTTGTTCCTTCAAAACCAGCAGGACAGAGACAGACATAACCACTGCCTCCATTGTGATCAAAACAGGTTGCTCCATTCAGACAGGGATTGCTCTGACAAGCAAGAATTTCTGAAGAGGGAAAGTATATAGAGTGAGTTTTATACAATATAAACATATTGTGGTAAAAACAAGAGCAAGCATGTAATGGAAATAGGTTTCAGCAATTCATTTTTCTATGCGCAACTGGACATGAGAGAGGATGCAAGAGTGATATAATGGCCTTCACTCAGAAGTTATTTATTCAATGCCAGGTGAACAATCACAAAAAATAACCTCTGTCATTCATATAAGGGTGGTTGGTATCGGAAAGAACTTCTAAAGAAAAAAAATAATTCATTGATTTTAGGAAAGATATGTTTGCTTCATAATGGGAGTTTGTTATCACGTGATAAAGAAAAGAGACCTATCACTGATTACAACAGATTCTCTGCATGGTTCAACTAGAGAAAAAGAAGAAAAGAAAGCCTGTGTATCATTTTCACAGTTGGTTCCTTCAAACCCAGCAGGACATAGACAGACATAACCCCCACTTCCATTGTGATCAAAACAGGTTGCCCCATTCAGACATGGAGTGCTTGCACAAGCAAGGATTTCTACAAAATAGAATACTGACAAATAATGTAGGCATGACATACTGTAGATAAAATACCCTCTGTTAATGAATCGTAGACATCTAAAAATCTAAGCGAGCGCCCCGCGACATTCAACATTTAAAGATTTGTCAGTGGAAAAAGTAAAGTAGCATAGTGAAGTGGAAAGTATGAATTCTAATGAAGATTATCTGAGAGCAAAACATGAATAATACAGTATGAAGGAGGAATCTGAAAATATAGTGTACCATTTTCACAATTAGTCCCTTCAAATCCAGCAGGACAGAGACAAACATATCCACTGCCACCATTGTGATCAAAACAGGTTGCTCCATTCAGACAGGGGTTACTAGCGCATGCAAGAATTTCTAAGAATAAAAGTATGTAAAAGAAAATATATATGAAGAGATTCATAGTAAATACACAGGTGTATGTACATATAATGAAAATAGCTTTTGTCGATCATCCAACTTTAAGAGCAACTACCACTAGAATAAGAGGCTGATGGTTGAAAGAGATGATTGTGGAATGACATTTTTCATGATTGGTTCCTTCAAAGTGAACTCAACTGAGAAAAAAAGTGAACTCTGTTATTCGTACTAAGGTGATTGGAATAGGTAAGATCATCTGCAAAAGATCAATAAGAAAGATATATATATATATATGTTACATAAGATTTTACTACAAGAAATCTTCAATGAGTGGACAAGAGCAAAAGAAGAAATAAAGGCGAGTTGGTACCATTTTCACAGTTTGTTCCCTCATAACCAGCTGGACAGAGACAGACGTAAGAAGTACCGCCAATGTTGTCAAAACATGTAGCTCCATTCTGACATGGATTGCTATCACAAGCAAAGATTTCTGGACAGAAGAAAGTCATGCAAACAGGAGGGGAGTCAGGTGCTAGAAACGAAGGTAGTTTCATATTCAGATATAGAAAGGGTGGTATGAAGCACATACATGTAGTAGAAGGTTAATAAATTTAACATTTATAAAGAAGAAAATAGGAAGAGCGTTTCACTACAATATCTAAATTATAGGTAGTATCAGAAAGGGGAGCGGATATTTACCATTTTCACAGTTGGTTCCTTCAAAGCCAGCAGGACAGAGACAGACATAACCACTGTCACCATTGCTATCAAAACAGCTTGCTCCATTCAGACAAGGATTACTGTGGCAGGCAACCGTTTCTAAGTAAAGAAATAGTGGGAAGCAAAAAGGTATAACATACATATGGAAGAAAAATATGAAGATACCTTCATAACAGAAATTAATGGAAATCTTTTGTCATTAGAAGTAAAATGGCATCATTAAGTTGTAGGTGTGAATATTAATACATGTTCTAAGGGCACAGAATAGTATACTACACTGAGGGATTTTGAAAGAAGAATAAAGTACCATTTTCACAGTTTGTTCCTTCAAAGCCAGCACGACAGAGACAGGCATAACCACTGCCACCATTGCTATCAAAGCAGGTTGCTCCATTCAAGCAAGGATTACTGGCACAAGCAAGAATCTCTGAAGAAAGAAATAGAAGTTAAATGAGCATAATATACAACAGAGCCAGAAAGCTATAGAAATCATTGAAAATAAATGAAAAAAAAAGTCATGTAATATACTCAATATGTTCAAGTAAACTGATAAGAATGTAGTGGAAGATATAAGGAAGAAACAAGCGAGAGAAGAGAGCACAAAGCAGCACATAGGAGGAATTTTCACAGATTGTGCCTTCAAATCCTGGTGTACGGAGACAGACATAACCTCTGCCACCACTGCCGTCAAAACAGCCTTGCTCCATTCAGACAAGGAGTGCTAAAACAGGCAAGAATTTTTGAAATTGGAAATAGTGAGCAGTATATTAGGTGTAATGTGAGAACAGAAAAAAGAAGAGTTAGAAATATTTTCTACAACTATAAAAATCAGATGACCATAAGCACAAGCAGCTCTGATAAAGGAATGGTAAAAAAAGACAAGAGATAATACTATGCCACTTTCACTACAAGAGTAAATACAAACTGAACAATGAAGTTAGTGATATTTTGGGATGAATAAATTTGGAATAGATGACTAGTCCTTGAACAGTAGTGCGAGTGCTGAGGGCTGAGAGTGTACAAAATAATGGTACATTCAAAAGCTTAACCTCAATATATATTAAGCTATATGAATGTGAAATGTGTACCATGTTCACAGCTGGTTCCTTCAAATCCATCCGGGCAGAGACAGACATAACCATGACCACCATTGCTATCAAAACAGGTTGCTCCATTCAGACAGGGATTGCTAGCACATGCAAAGATTTCTGGGTAAATAATGAAGCAGTAGGGAGAAACTGTACTAGACAGAAACATGCGATCAATCTGGACGTACAGATTCATGGATAAAAGTTGAAAGACATTTCATAGATCATATTTGACAAGGTACACATGTTTTGGTGGAAATCAGATGGACATGCATACCACTTTTAAATTTTCTACCTCCAAAGCCTACAGGATTGACAGAGACAAATTCTTTCCCAAAAAGCCTATTTCAAGTGTCATTAAAGCATCATTTATACATATGAAAAGTTCTTCTCATATAGAAGTTAAAACGGTAATTTGGAGCATACATTACCATTTTCGCAGTTTGGGCCTTCAAATCCAGCTGGACAAACACAGAGGTATGAACTGAATTCTTCATGATCAATGCAGGTAGCCCCATTCTGGCACGGGCCGCTGTCACAAGCAGGCATTACTGTATTGACATAAATGAAAAGAATAAGATATTGAAGATGAAGTACATGAATGTGTAAACAAAATATTTCTGTGCTTGGATTCTGAAAGAGAGCACCAGTCATTGCTCCCTGGATAGCAGTGCCAGAATGCTCTTTCAGACAGGGCTCTTACTAGGCACCGGCGTAAATCCACTTTGAGGAGTGGGGGAATGATCAACTTTTTGGCCAATTTTTTTTCTGTTGAACTCACACTTAAGTATAAACACACGCCCTCACTCACCTACACAGACCCTCCTTACACACAATTTAATTTTTACCTTGCGAGCGAGCGAAGTGAGTGAGCCAAAATATTACTACTTTTCTGGTTTTCAATCGCATTTCCAAATAGAAATTCTAAAATATGATGAGAGAGCGAAGCGAGCGAACAAAAAATAACCGCTTTTCTGGTTTTCAATCGCATTTTCAAATAAAAATTCTAGAATATGATGGTTGTTTCTGACAGACTATTATAAATTATATTTAAAGCTTAATTCAAATATCATTCTTCCTTAAAAAGTGGGGGGGGGGGATATTTGTACACGCCATCCCCCTCTCTCAAAAAAGTGGGGGATATATCTCCCCCATCCCCCCCCCCAGGGATTTACGGCAATGTTACTAGGTCAACTTCTATGTCATCAAGAAAATTTTATGCTTAAAAAATTCCTTTGTAATTCCATGGAGTAAAACATTATCAAAGAAATGTGAACTCTGAGCTTCTTATACCACATATTCTACATCTCTTTGTTCAATATTCAAAGCTAAACAGAATGCATATGCAATTGCAGTGAGCGCATTATTTCTCTATCAGAAGTAGCAGGATAGAATAGCCCTTACAAAAGTTTGCAGTGTGTGAAAAGTTGAAGTACAAACGAGTGTTTAACATCAATATTAGATAGTTCCCATGCCGTTTACCTGACTCATTTTCACAGTTCTTTCCTTCAAATCCAGTAGGGCAAATACACATGTACGCATCTCCATTACTGAGTGTAAAGCATATGCCATCATTGACACATGGACTGCTGTCACAAGGTGTAAGCTCTGTAGGGGGGTGATTAACACATTGAAACATGCAGCATAAATTAGTAGAGTACAGGACAATATTCATTTTTGTTCGGTGAAAAAAAATACATGATATGATGAAACAGCTGGAAAACTCATATTTAGATCTGTCTTATGTGTAACAATATCACATCCTTCATGAATTTCCAAATACAGTGATGTACCATCCTTCACAGGTATGTAATAGACATGTATTACAACTGTTGCTACAAATTCTAAAATAAAGTACTATTCCAAGATTTACAGAAACGCTCTTCTGCTGTTTATTTTAAAGTGTAATATCTTCCATAGATTTTGGATTACATGTATGATATACAGGTAGGAAATTTTAAATGATTAAGGATCACTTACCAACTTCACAGTTTATTCCCTCAAAGCCAGCTGGGCAGAGACATGAATAACTTGCCCCATTAGCTTCAAAGCAAGTTGCCCCATTCAGACAAGGATTGCTTGCACAAGGTTGAATCTCTGTGATGAAAGTTGACAAATGCATGATAGAAGAATATAGATATCCAGTTTCAGGATGAAAAAAAAAGATATTGACAGAAATCGGTTGAAAGGTGATATTTGAAATATACAAATACAGGAAGGATTGAATAACACAACTGCAGGTAAGTTCAAACGTCGCCATTTCTATACTCAAAATGAAAGCAGCTTCTCCGAGGCCGAGTGGGCTGGCATAAAGTTGAATTTTTGAACCCAAAAATAGATCGAGCAAAAAAAATATATTACACATGATCAGAATCAATGCATTATGTTTAAACACAATATAATTCAATTATTGTGTCAGAGATGAAACATTAAGGTGGAAGTTTGAATAAATTTTGAATTAGATATACAACACATATTTCTTTATTGAGAAATAAAGCTAACTTAGAATATGTGTGAGTAGCAGAATAGGGAGATAAATCGTTACGAAAGAAAAGTACAAGGGAAAGTGGAGTAGCGTTTTCACAGTTCAGGCCTTCAAATCTAGGAGGACAGAGACAGGTAAAGGAAGATCCACTAGCATGTTAAGCATGTTGCACCATTGAGGCAAGGGTTGCTGGCACAAGGCAGAATTTCTTTAATGTGTTATGAAAAAGATAATAAACAATACTGCATTGTTATGAAAAGAAATAGAAAATGTTCATAAGGAAAAAGTAAATACATACACATGGTTATATGAAATACAAAAAAAAATTGTTGGGGTATGGCTTTGAAGCATAATTGTATTATTCAAAGTCCATAAGGCCTCTTATATCAATGTTGTGGCGCAAAAGAACACGTCCGGAACACAAAATGAAAAACATTGAAAATTATATTTTTCAAACAATGATTGATAATCATCACATGGGTAGCATGTAGACCTTGTAAATTGATATATGATCACCTTGTGGGCATGATCTTTGCTAAAATTTTGTTCCAATATTTCACATTCAGACATTTTGAATTTGCATTCCAGAAGCATGCTTTCGCACCACAACATTGATATAAGACGCCTAAAATTAATTATGTTGAGACACCTTAGGTAAAGTTTAATATTTTCAATACAAACATAATAAAAAGAAAATAATAAATCAAGAAGAAAGAGAAAAGAGGGAGTACCATTTTCACAGTTTGTTTCTTCAAAGCCAGCAGGACAAAGACAGACATAACCACTGCCACCATTGTGATCAAAACAGGTTGCTCCATTCAGACAAGGATTGCTGGCGCAGGCAAGAATTTCTGAGAATGAATTTGTGAGAGGAAATGAAAATCTCGACCAATAAGGACATATAATGTGATTCATAAGAAAGCAGATTTGGCTATAACATAGAAACAGAGATAAAAGTGTAAGTAATAGTTGTAGTAGAATTATATTGAATACCTTGTTTTACAGCAAAGGCTAATCTGGCACAAGGTTTATGTTGGAGAGTATTTCTAGAGAAGACTTTTCAAGAGTCGTAAATACAAATGAATAGATATGAAGTCATTATACTAAAGAGAATCAATTATTAATGTCTTTCTTTTCACTTTGATGATGACCGCAATGCTGACTGCCTGAATAGTGCATATACTATCTTTTTAAAGAACTAGTAACATTAAAATAATGATATTCTAATTACAATGGTAATAAAAAAGGGGTAAGAAAGGGGGAAAATGCACCATTTTCACAGTTTGTTCCTTCAAAGCCAGCAGGACAGAGACAGACATATCCACTGCCACCATTGTGATCAAAACAGGTTGCTCCATTTAGACAAGGATCGCTGGCACATGCAAGAATTTCTAAATCATGAAAGTATATAAAAAAGAGTATAAAATGATGAGATGCATTGAAGATATACAGGTGCACATGAAATGGAAATAGCTTTTAAGAGAGACTAGAACTAAAATAAGGGGCCCAAAAGGGAGATGCATTTAGCATGAAAATGTTCACGATTGGTCTCTTGAAAGCCAGCTCAACATAGAAAAAGTTAACCTCTGTAATTGCACAGAAATAATTTGACAGGTAGGCAAGATCATCTTCAAAAAAGTCAGTAAGAAAGATATGTATGTTACAAAATGAAATTTCGCAATAAGAAATCTTCAATGAAATAAATGAATGACACTTATTGTTGATCAGAACAGAATATTTAGGAAGTTGTCGAAACATGTAGCTCCATTCTGACAAGGATTACTATCACAAGCAAAGATTTCTAGACAAAAGATAATCATGGAAGGAGAAGGGAAGTAAGATCCTGGAAACAGTGGTAGTTTCATATTCGGTTTAGGGATTGTGTGATATAAACCACATACCATACTAAAAGTTAGTATATTTGATATTTCTATTCATATAAAGAAAATAAGAAAGAGTTTCTCTACAATATCAAAACTAGAACAGAAATTGATTTAAAATAATAAAGGGGAGTGGATATATACCATTTTCACAATTAGTCCCTTCAAAGCCAGCAGGACAGAGACAGACATAGCCACTGCCACCATTGTGATCAAAACATGTTGCTCCATTCAGGCAAGGATTGCTCGCACAAGCAACTATTTCTTAAGTGAGACAAAGACGAGAGAAAAAAAGAGAACAAGATACAAGTATTGAAAAAATATTCAGAAGTCAAGTAAGAAGGATAGTAATGTTGACAGTTGAAAACGAGAAGAACAAATTAAAAAACAAACAAAAGAACCAATCCATGCGCAATCTTACCAATTAAACAGCTGAAAAGACACTGAAATCATTCACACATAGTTTGGAAGGATAAGTAATGATAATAAAGAAAAGGATGAAACAAATATTTAGTATAACTTGTAAAGATATGCATATCATAGAAAAGAAAAGAGAAAGTACCATTTTCACAGTTTATTCCTTCAAAGCCGGCCGGACAGAGACACACATAACCATTGCCTTCATTGTGATCAAAACAGGTCGCTCCATTTCGACAAGGATTGCTTGCACAAGAAAGTATTTCTGAAGTAAAAAAAAAAAAAGAAGAAAAAAGATATTGTGTAGGGAATATTCTATAAACGGTCAGGGGAACATTCTACAACAGGAGGACAAGGTACATGTAAAAATTCAAGTCAAGGAAGGAGAGTAATAACTTTTAACAAATTTTAAAAAGAGAATAACCAAATTCTTTTAACCTGACAGTTGAAAAAAAATGGTGGAATTATTCATATATAGTCTGAAAGGATCAGTAAGGATTATACAGAAAAGGATGAAGAAATGTTCATTTTAGTTTGTGAACATAAGCATATATTAGAAAAAGAAAGAGAAGTACCATTTCCACAGTTTGTTCCTTCAAAGCCAGCAGGACAGAGGCAGACATAACCACTGCCACCATTGTGATCAAAACAGGTTGCTCCATTCAGGCAAGGGCTGCTCGCACAAGCAATGATTTCTAAAGTAAAAAGTATTGATAATGAAAAAGAATCTTCCATAATGGTCTGCAAATTATACTTCAAACAGGGACAAAACCAGATACATGACTGGCATCTTGAAAGAAAGGAAATAATTTTGACCACTAAAACTAAATAAATATACCACACTTTTTCTCAAAAGGTAGGATGACTCACACATGGTCTGGAAGCATAAATGAAGGTTACAGAGAATAAGGTCCAAAAACTTTAATAAGTTATAAAGATATGCATTCAACAGGAAAAAACTAAGAAAAAAGGGTACCATTTTCACAGTTTGTTCCTTCAAAGCCGGAAGGATTGCTTACACAGGCTAGTATTTCTGAAGAAATGGAATGAGTATGAAGTGGGAAATATGCTTGATAGTGGGGTTGAAAAGAGGATTGACTGAATGAACTATAAATTGCATACACGAGAGCATTTTGTATTTCATGGAGGCTTACGTAAGAAAATGAAAGGATCAATGCAATATGACTGGGTATATGAAATATCTATTATATAACATCAATATTTTATCCTTCATTATATTAGATATTAAGTAACCATCATGAGTAGCATGAATGAAAAGTTTTCACATAAAATATACACAGAGAAGCACTCTCGATGAAAATGTAGAAAGAACTGCTTCAATATGAACCATTTTCGCAATTTGTTCCCTCATATCAAGCTGCACAGAGGCAGACATAAAAAGCACCATTTGAATGATCAAAGCATGTAGCTCCATTCTGACAAGGTCCACTTGCACAAGCAGGTATGATTTCTAGGAGTAATGAGAGACTTATAGTACATTTTGAAAGGAATAGAGACAGCAAGAAATTATGTTAATAGATAAGGTATTGTAAGTATTGTGGCACAGTTGGTAAGAGCACACGCTCTTAATTAAAGGATTGGGAGTTCCATTCCCACCGATGCCTGGCTCCCTATGTCCTTCAGCAAAACATTCAATCCACCTTTGCTGCACTCTACCCATGTATTAGTGGGTACCTGGCACTGCTGAGATAATAATGATAGTGTATTATAGCGCTTTGAGCACCCTTTGAGATGGGTATGTTGCACGGTATAAATGTCTTCATTATCATAAAGAAAACAGAAATGACACAGCACACCAAGAAAGGAAGTTCAATTAAGCATTCATACAGTGCGTGAGTACTCAGCTAGTATCTTATTTATGTAAATCAGTATGTATACAAACCATTGACTGCCCTGAGACTCAGAGGAGTTGGTAAGGCAAGAGATTATTTCTAGATCAAGTATATCAACGTACCTGATTCACAGTTTGTTCCTTGGAATCCTTCAGGACATAAGCAGGTGTAGGTGTTGTCTGATGTATTCTCAACACATGTTGCTCCTTCCATGCATGGATTGCTGGCACATGCTGGTGCAACTGCAAATGAGGATTACACATTATCTAGAATGACTTTAATTTATGGAATAATTCTCCAGTTAAAATAGGTTATCATAGTCTTTAAGCACAGTTGCATGGATGAAAAGGTTTTTAGAGTATGTGAATACATGTATGTTCATCGATGTAAATCAACCAGTACAAGAGTGCCAACATCTACACTATTCCTTTAAACTGCTGCCTTTCCACAAAGATATGCTACTTTTAATTTTAGATTTCAAGGTCAATATGTATCTTCATGCTATCTTAATTATTTACATTGCCTAATCTTGGTTGAAAGTATTTATATTTGTTTTGGGAATGCCTGGTTATGGATCATTACATTCACAACCTCCAAACTTCTGTTCTAAACGACAAAAGTTCTTTTGACTAATAATTTCTTTCTCTTTGGTTTGCCACTTTTTCAGCAAAACAATATCTATTCTCTAGGGAAGCAAGGAAGGCTATCCTTAAATTCTTTCAAGAATGTTGTTATGACTTTTTAGGTGGATTCTTTAGATTATAATAATGATAACAATGATATAAGTTTGATATATTTTTAGATGAATGGAGAGTTGCACAACTGATGTAACCATGCATTTATTTCACAATAATGGACTAACTGGACTAATATTACGCCTTTCCCAAGGATACAAGGACCTATCCTTCAGTCTAGGAACAAATAAAGAAGTGTAGGGGTATGATTTTAGATGTTCTGCTACTGATGTAAAGAAAAGTGACGCATAATGAAAAAAGAATAATACCTATTCATGTGATATTCTATCTGAAAATATGTGAAATTTATCCTATGTGAGCTTGTGACAGCCTAAACTTTCCAGTAGCATTTCCATCTCTCACTGTTCAGAGGGGTGATATTATAAAAGGCTTCATGAATTTGTGCTGTTTATGGAAACTGGACATTTAAAAATTGTCCTTGGGATTACTGCGACATGCCCAAGATTTCTAAGAAATGCATAGATGACATTATGTTTACATTCAAAGGGTAAGGGATAAATAATATGAAGGGGACAGTAGGGTTTGGATGTATAAAGAATTTGACGTTCTGAAATTTACTACACATATATATTTCAGACAAAGCCGAGATTAAAAATCAAATTTAAAAAAAATTTGATTACAAATAATCATCCAAGTGTCCAATTCAGTTGTCATAGGTTAGGCAAAAGATTAGTTAACAGATTTTAAAACTGTAAAAAGGGACATGAATAGTGGTTAGGAAGCACAGTTTATATACCACTTTCACAATTGCTTCCTTCAAAGTCACTACGACAAAGACTATCTATTTCCCAAACTATGATCAAAACATGTTGTTCAATTTTAAAAGCGATTGCTAACACAGGAAAGTGTATAAAAATCATATAGGGTTATAAACTTTATAAAGTTAAAATTAAGGGATGTTATAGTCATGAAATACGGCCATGATATTTGTTGATATTGTGGTGATCTTACCATTTTCACAATGTGTTCCTTCAAAGCCAGCAGGACAGAGACAGACATAACCACTGGCACCATTGCTATCAAAACAGGTTGCTCCATTCAGACAAGGATTGCTTGCACAGGCAAGCATTTCTAAAAAAAAAATGCAAGTATTTGATAAAAGTAAATGTTGATAAACAAGATTGTAATTCAACTAAATTACAGGATATAATATAAAATAATCATATATGGTTATGAACTTTCTGAATTTACAATAAAGGGTTGTGATAGTCATGACAAATACAGCCATGATAGTTGTGAATTTTCTGGTGGTCCTACCATTTTCACAATGTGTTCCTTCGAAGCCACCAGGACAGAGACAGGCATAACCACTGCCACCATTACTATCAAAACAGGTTGCTCCATTCAGACAAGGATTGCTTGCACAGGCGAGCATTTCTGAAAAAAAACAACAAGTATTTGATAAAGAAAAATATAAATGTGTATCCAAGTTTCAACATTTGTCACATGGATTTGCGCAAAAGCATACAGCTCCTCAGAACCAGATAGGTGTTGACTAAAAGCACTTTGCATTTGCTCTCATTGTGAATGGCACTGGTTAAAAAAATGTCCTGAAATGTAAAACCCTCTGTAACAAGGACTTACTAAAGACTATAACTTTGCATTTTCTAAAAGGTGATGAACTTAGTGAAATTACCATTTTCACAGTTTGCTCCTTCAAATCCATTGGTACAAAGACAGGCATAGCCACTGCCATCACTGAGATCAAAACATGATGCTCCATTCATGCAGGGGTTGCTGTTGCATCCAAGGATTGCTGTATAGACAAATATAGAAACAACATATCCATATGTATCAAGATGTACAAGTAAAATGATATAGAGTTTCAAACATTATTCCTTTTTCAGTGCCCAAACAACTTTGATGGCTAAACATAGCAAAAGTAAACTGATTTTTATTGATCTAGTGATATTCTTACTTCATTTTTATTGCTAGCATGTTTTGTTTGACTATTCTTGTATTTTTTGTTGTTTTGCTTTTATCATCTAAAGAGGAAAATGACCATGTTCATTCCTAAAGAGGAAAATGACCATGGCAATGGTCGAGGTTAGAATATGAATACATAAAATGCATACCACTTGCACAATTTGGGCCTGCAAAGCCAGTAGTACAAAGACAGACGTAATTGCCTCCACCATTCTGATCAAAACAGGTTGCGCCATTCTGACAGGGGTTACTCGTGCATCCCATAATTTCTAATGATTCAAAGAGAAAATCATTTACAAATAATTGTTGTAATGTAGATCATATTAGAGAAATCAATTTGATACATGGAAACACTAGGAGAATCAATCTCGTACAAAACACACAGTAATATGCCACATTTAAATTTAAGTGACATTTTCTTCCTCTTTGTCAAAATATTTTGTTATAATCTAATAAGGTGTATCTCAGACTCATTCAACATTCCTGGCTTTCTTTTCCCTTCAACCACCCCCCCCCCCCCCCCTCCCCACCACTTCTGTTTCTCCCGATTCATAGTTTAGCAACTGTTGATGAGCATTCCCTGGAAACATGATGCTAACCACCTGCTCCCCCGTGGTGGTTCAGTAGTAGAGTAGTGTTCTCATAACTGGGAGTTACTGGGTCCGAAACAGGAAGACTTAAAGCTGTCAGTCCCTTGGTAGCTTACTAACAAGCAAACACATGCTTTCTTAGCAGTCAGGTAAATGACCTACCAAAAACCGACCACTCCTCCCCCCCCCCCCCCCCAAAAAAAAAAAAAAAAAAAATAGATAAAAAAATAAAAATAAATAAAAAATAAAAAAAAATTATATATAAGAAAAAAAAAATGAGAAGGTCCTGCACTTTGAAGATAATCTTCTATAAGACTGATACAATCATATACATTTTGTGTAATATACAATACAGACAGAAGTACCTTAGACAGTTTGATATTAAGTTCTTATAATGAACATGGAATAAATGATAGTTACCTTGCTCACAGTCTGTTCCTTCAAAACCATCAGCACACAGGCAGGCATATCCATTGTCATTGTTCTGATTGAAACATGTTGCTCCATTCTGGCATGGAGTGCTGGAACATGCCAGTGTTTCTGTGTGGAAGAAGAGCAATAGAGTTCATTAAGTCAAAAGATGTTGAAAGGGCAAGAGGGTGAAACAATTTGTATCATCAACATGAATATACCAAAAGAATCTAAGAATACTGATGAACATCAAAGTGTTGATGATACCACAGTCACATGGCCAAGCTAACTCAAAACCCATTCCTAGGCGACTGATTTTTGCCATTAGGTTTAATGAAACATTTTGTTCAGTTAGTTGTTGGTCTCCATATTGTGGCCAGGATATAAATCTGGATCACAGATGTGGATTTTCAAGATGAAGGAAATACATTTTTGATTAAACCAAGTGAATCAGGTAATATTCCAGACATATATTTACGTGTGGGACATCAACACATCACATATTTTTGAAAAGTGTAGTGGCACAAAAAGACACATCAGGAATAAAAAAAAAATCATAAAAAACAACCGTTTCACTAAACTATCTAAAGACAATAGTTCAGTACCTACAAATGTGCACTTTCTTATTACCTCTTTCACATGTCAAACCCTCAAAGCCAGTCAGACAGATACAAATGTGGCCTTCACCATTATTTCGCTCAAAACATGTTGCTCCATTTTGGCACGGATTGCTAGCACATGATAGGATTTCTGACAAGTTAAATGAAGGATATGGAACAGCAGTCATAATATGATTTACTCAGAAATTTAAGTATTAATATATTTTATACACATTTAAGTCATCATTCATCAATGGGGTAATATTTCTGGCAGATAATAGTTTTGGTTGAGAAGCCTTTTAATCTGTAACTATTATTGTTTAAAAGAATTGCATAATTATACAGCTCACATTAAAAAACAATAGTTTGTTCGTTATATAAGGCAAAAAAGTCCTTGAAACATTTTGAATGTCATTCTTTCAATATATGCCCAAGTCAATTTTTGTACAAGGTTGAAATACAATAAACAATTAAGTAGTTTCTAACAAAACAAGGAAAAATAAAGTATATATGTATGTATCTTTGCAAAGCAGAGAACTATAAAACCCAAATTGTTTGAGTGTTTTGTTATATGACATGAACAATTATTTACCCGTTTCACAGTTGGTTCCTTCGAATCCTGTGACACACAGACATACATAGCTTCCACCATTGCCATGCTCAAAACATGTAGCTCCATTCTGACAAGGATTGCTAGCACAAGGCAGGATTTCTAGAAAAGGAACAAAAATATTCAATCAGTATCTTTGCTTACATATCAATGTACCATCATCAACTCTTTTATCACAATAATTCTATCAACGTCTATTCCAGTCTCAGGTCCATCTCCAGAGTAAATACATCCAAACAGAATAGTATGTACAGTTTACATGCATATTTAATGAAATAGACAATGAAATGAAGGAATTTACAGCTGAGTTACTGAAGCTACAAGGTGTAATATTAAATCAAATTTCGAATTCCCCTACACGCAAAAGTTACTTCTTGCATAATAGCTTTACTGGAAACAATTCATTCTCCTGAACTTTTTAATATGAATGAAGGAAAAACTTCAACATGAAATTAATCAATCATGATGTGCTATATGCTTGTAAGCAGGGGCAGACTGGCCATAGGAAGTTTGGGAGTTTCACTCACTGGCCAGTTATTATTTTGGTTCAAAAGGGCAGCTCTCACAAAAAAAGGGCCAGTCAACAAGCAAAAGGCTGGTCAAAATTGGACAGTCAACAACAAAAAGGCCGGTCAAAATAGGAAAGTCATAAACAAGATAATGGCAGGACATTGTATGGTACGAAATTGATCATTTATTATAAATATAATGAATGCAGGAGTATGGGAATAAATTGGTTTAGAAGCCCAGTCATAATAAAATTCCCCACCCAAATTTCATTCACAGTCTGTCCCTGCTGGTAAAAACATAAAGATTTTTTCTTACACTATTCAAGCATTAAATACACTTCCAAGTTAGACAACCAAATGAATATGTTCACCAGTGATGAATTACAAGTACCATTTTCACAGCTTGTGCCCTCAAACCCAGGTAGGCACTGACATACATAACTGCTCCCAGCTGCATGCTCATAGCAGGTTGCTCCATTCATGCAAGGGTTGCTAGCACAAGGTAAGACTTCTACATATGATGAATAGAGTGTGAATGATATATTAACATGATACATGAATATTACCCAGGAGATAATAAGAGAAATATTTGTATGAAAGGGGTGACATCATCTAGGAGCCACAAAACGAAGCAATGAAATATGATACATGAATATTACCCAGGAGATAATAAGAGAAATATTTGTATGAAAGGGGTGACATCAATCTCTGAGCCACAAAACGAAATAATGAAATTCCCTCATGATAAGGAATGCATCCTGTTAACCAATATCAGTTAAATGTGGAAATGTGAAAAACAATGGAGTCTTACAATTTTTTTCCGGATGATTCCCTATATAAAAAATAATGGACTGAACATATAAAATAGGGCATCTACCACCAGAGGAGGTACATGCATCATCTAAAATAAAAAATATCAACGACTGAAGGACAGATTACCATCCTATATGTATGTATGCATGTATGAAAAAATACAAGCACCAACAACCAGGCTTTGGTAAAAAAAAAAAAACACCACAAAACAATGAAGTAGGTAAATGATTTCCCATCACCAGATGGCCCAGGTGAAAATGACAAAATAAAACAAAAGTGTACCATTTTCACAATTTGTGCCCTCAAAGTTTGGCGGACACATACACACGTAGCTGGCACGGCTGGCATGTTCAAAGCATATACCTCCATTCTGACATGGGCTACTGTCACATGGATACATTTCTAATGAATTGGAAAATATTAGAATGGCAAGAATATCCTATCAATAAATATCAAATACTGACATTTAAAAGGTTCTATTTTTTGAGAAAAAGAACTATATTTTTTGCAAATGTGACATCTCCTACCAAACAAAGGATTGAGATGAATGGGCACAAGAATTTGCAGAAAAAACTTTGTGAAATGGGTAACTGCTCATGCAAACCCACAGCAATCTTTAGTAGAAATTAATTCATTAACTCTGCATTCACAGCAAAATACACAACACAACTACAGTATAAGAGAAATTCAAGCAACATAAATAGCAATTTAGTATTCTTGGAATCGTAAAACAATAAACACAGACTATAATTTTCATGCAAAAATATCAGCAAGCTTATGAAACTGGCAAAATCACTTACTTGACTCAATCATAAATGTTGAAGCTGGACAATATATTTTACTCAAGTTAAAATGATGGCAATTTCACTAGCATAATACTGATTGTCACGATTTGCACTACTATGCTGATGGATCTATGACTAAAGCTAGACAAGGCAAATTTATTTGAAATGTTTTCAAGAAATGTGTATCAATGAACCTTCTGTTGAAGCCACTATGGATTTCTGGTACAGTATGAAGGTAAATACCTGTTTCGCAGTTATCTCCTGTGAAGCCTACTGGACACTGACAGAAATAGCTTGTAGGGTCAAGTCCAGCAAAGCAGACACCCCCATTCATGCACGGATCAACAGAACATCCAGTCGTGGTCACTTTAACAAAGAAAATATAGCAGTCATCAGTGAATGTTAGGTAGGGTCAGAAAGTTCAAGGGAACTTGTGTCTGATCAAACCCTTAATGACATGCAATGTATGCATAATGCACTTTGATTTTGCTATTCCATTCATCTGATTTCCAGTTCATTAAAAAGGAACAGTTTTCTATATTGTTTGTTAGTTTGGTTGGTTGATTTTTTTTTTCTCTGATGATATCAGACTGAATATCTCAACACACAATTTGATAACATATTTCAGTTCATATCTACATGTACACTGTATATAATATTCTATTTGTAATTTTTTTAATTCTTAATTTTTGGTTAAAAGACCCAATTCACTGTTCAAAGTACAGATCATTAGGCATGGATAATCTCTTAAGGCTGAAAGCAGTGCAAAATGAAGCTATCAATTAAACATAAGAAGGAAATTTTAAATGTAAAGCATTTTACCCAGCTGACAAAGAGCACCAGCAAATCCTTCAGGACAATCGCATTGGAATGTATTCTGTTGACTGGTACAAGCTCCTCCATTCAAGCAAGGGTTAGGGTCACAGTTATCTTGAAGAGGTTCAGCACATGTAGGTCCCTGCCAATCAGCTGTACAGCTACAGAAGAAGTTTGCACCACTGACATCCTCAAAGCAAACAGCTCCATTCTGGCATGGCTCACTCATGCAGGCTCCAACAGCTGCAATCAGGAAACCATTATGAAAACCTTAGATTCTGAACATAAACACCGGTAACTGTTTATCTATTCTGCTTTTGCTGAATAGAGAATCTCTATGAAGTATTTTCTCATATTGCAGAGAGTCATCTTATCTTTGTTAGTGTATAAAAATGTTTTCAAAGCATTATCCAACCAAATCTGGGAATCTGTAGCGCATCAATATCTTGTTGCTTAATCAAAGCCAGTGGTGAGACTTAATACTGTGCATGCAAATCCAAAATTCATTAGGGAAAGACTGGAGAAGTGGCTAGTAGTATGGCTTTGTATGAAAAGTAAGAACAAAATGTGCAACAAAGGAGTGAAGAGGCCCTTAGATATACATGAATGCATTCATACATAAATATATAAATGGAAAATATCCTCACCGTTTTCACACAGGTCTCCAGAAAACCCTGACTGGCAGAGACACATGAACTGTGTCCCATCTTCCACGCATGCAGCACCATTGAGACAAGGATCAGGATTGCACGGAGTTACAGCAACCTCACAGTTATCCCCTTGGAATCCATCAGCGCACAGGCAGTAGTATCCAGACTCCTGTGTCTCCTGCTGGAAACAAACGGCTCCATTCTGGCAGGGCTGAAGGTCACAGGCCATTTGAACTGAGAGAGAACGTGAAGCAAGAAAAAATAGCTTTTAATCAATTCAACGCATCACTGGAGTAAAAAAGAAGTAACTGAAAGGCGGAATTCCTTCCATGTCTGATGTTTATGAGCACCAAAATCAGCAGCCTAACTAAAAATGCAGTCATATTTTAGCATCTAGAGTATCTGTAATTGGTTTAGAGTGTTGTGAAGTATTCAGTATCATGAACAATGATAATAAAAAGAAAATAATAATAATAATATTCTGGATTTTTATAGCACAATACATCTCTGATGTACTTTACAAAAATATTATTACTTTTATTATCATTACTATTGCTATTCTTCTTATGATTATTATTATCATTATCATTATAATCATCATTATCATTATTTTCATTATCATTATTATTATTATTATTATTATTATTATCATCATCATTATTATTATTATCATTATCATTATTACTATTACTCTGATTATCATTTAGATCATTAGCATCATTATCAGCTTTACTATTAAAGTGGTTTTTTTTGTAAATTATAATTGGAAGCATTGAATCATCCTAATTGGACCACCTAGGAATAAGAAAGACATTTCATACATTTCCTTTCACTTATGTCTTCATTGTATCTACCATATTACAGTATAAAGAAACAGCAGCAAAACAAATCTGTAGTTCAAAGACCATTCCTTTCGAGGAATACAGTAAGAATCTTGCTGCCATCTCTTCAAGTGGAGAAGGTTTTTCTATCACATCTTACCACTTTCACAGTTAGTTCCAGTGAATCCTGTTGGACACTGGCAGAAATAGCCATCATTGTTTGATGCCTCAAAGCAGACTGCTCCATTTTCACAGGGCATACTGGAACAGGATTCCAATACTTCAGATAGAAGAGAATGATAGAAAAAAAGCAAATAAATCAAAACATTACAATATAAACTTTTGAAAGCATTTACATCATCCAAATACTGCAATAGTCTACAAACCATATACATGTTATCATTCAATACTAAACATCAAACATGAAGCTCAAGAACTGACAATTCTGAAACATCTGGGGTTTTTTTGAAATCACATTCAACAGTAAATAAAGGGAAATAAATCATAAATTTTGAGCATATCAAAATTCGTTTACATAGTACAAAATTTGATTAGCATCATTATATCAGGTGAAGCAAAAAAGCAAACAAAGAGGAAATCATTGCGCTGAACGGACTTCTAAGTAATTTCAATTCACTTCAAATCACAAATTTAGGTACATAGAATCTCAGTAGTGATAACTTGTTTGTGATTACCACAGGCTGTCATGTCTAATTTCACAGTTTTATCTGTCTCACCTGTTTCACAGAGTGATCCAGTGAAGCCCTGTGGACATTGACAAGAGAATGAAGTCTGTTGGTTGACACAGGTAGCTCCATTCATACATGGATTGGTGGGCTGACAAAGGTCAGTAGCCTGGCCACAATCTGCACCTTCCCATCCAGGCTGGCAGAGGCAAATGTGAGATGGGCCACCATCGCCTGACACAAAGCAAATCGCTTCATTCTGACATGGGTTGTTGGTGCATCCAGTGATTTCTACAGAAAGAGGCAAATAAGATGAAATTTGAAATATTGTAAATTGACTGAAATACTGTCACAGAAACATCACTGTGTTACATGCTATACTTCATAACATAAAGAAATATTTCATGAGTTGTTGTTATGTATACATAGTCTGCAAGTAGAAATAAACATTACAGCAGTGATATTTGATCATGTTCAACTTTACTGCTTGGTAGAACCTAGGTTAAAGAGTCATACATAGGTCATGGTGAAGACAGAATTTCTTTCAAAATGCAGTACAAAATAACAAAAAATAAAATTAAAAAAAAAAAAAGCTTTCATCATAACACTGCTACATCGTATTCATATAAGCTTCAAATTCAAGAAAATACATCAAGCGAACATCAAGCAAACACAACACTCACCTGTTTCACACATCATTCCTTCAAATCCATCAGCACATGAGCAGGTGTACGACGTCTGCAGGTTGTTACATGTAGCTCCATTCATACATGGGAAGGATTCGCAAGCATCTAAGGCTATCTCACACACAGATCCTTCCCAACCAGCTTCACAAAGACAGAAGAATCCTCCACTAGACTGCCCACTCTCAAAGCAGGTTGCACCATTCTGACATGGGTTGGTTGCACATGCTACCAGAACTATGCAGAAAGAGAAAACAAAAATGAAATAAATTTTACTTTCAACTGTCTTTCAATTGTAAAGTATACATGTATGCACATAATTTACCACCCTTGTGCTAAACTTCCTACTTTGATATCTTCTTGCTTTTGTTTTTTCCCCCCAATACAAGATTGCACTTTAAAAGTTTCAAGCTCATATCCTTGTCAATGTAAATATGACAAAAGCTTTATTTTATATTCAGAAAACCCATGATTTTAATTCAAGACAAAGCATTCCAGACACTCAACTAAAAAAAAAGAAAAGAAACAGAAAGAGACCCCACCCCCTCCCCCCTCTTAAAAAGAGGAGAGTAATAAATACATGCTTTGAAAGGTAACTTATAATCATCAGTCTATTTCCTCACACACAAATGGACTGATGATTATGTGCATAATGATGATGATAACAATGAAAATGTAGTTCTCACAAAGTTCACAGAAGTGCATGTAAGCACGTTAGCTTTTTACCAAATACTTGAAGAGCTCATACCTGTTTCACAAGTCTCTCCTCCAAACCCATCAGGGCAATTACAAGTGAAAGACGACTGAAGGTCACTGCAGGTTGCAGCATTGAAACAGGGATTTGGATCACAAGCATCTACAGCCATACTGCAGTCATCACCTTCCCAGCCAGGCGTGCAGAGGCACAGGTATGATGCTGAATCGGCGCTGACAAAACAAGCAGCACCATTCTGACATGGTTCAGTGCTGCATGGTGATTCAGCTATTGTTAAATGGAGAAACAAACAATTTACTATTTTTACATGTACAGTAACTTATATTATCAAACAAATCATTGGGATAACACAGTTTTTCTAAATCATCAACATAGGGAAGAAACCATACTACATGGATATTTCAAATATACATTTACTCAAGCAAGCACATAATGCATACACATCTGTACACACTATGTGTATGTATCTTGCGGAAGTCTACCGTTTAGAGTCTGCTGAATAGTGCACAGACAAAAAGCACCTTGTCCACATTGGTCATATTAGGATAGCTAAATCATCCAAATAACATTCGACTGCAGAATGGGGCAGACAGCAGATCAACCTACCATCTTGACAGTTCTGTCCTGTAAATCCTGCAGGGCACTCACAAGTATACGATGTCTGCAGGTTAGTACAGGTTGCTCCATTCTGACAGGGTGATGATTCACATAGGTCCACAGCAGTTTCACAAGTTGTTCCTTCCCATCCCACAGGACACATGCAGACAAACTCATTCACATAAGCTCCCTCGAAGCAGATACCTCCATTCTGGCATGGACTTGTGTTACAGGCATCAATTTCTGAAACAAGGAGAATTAGGAGATATGTGATGTTTACATGGTTAGAGTGGTAATTGCATTAATCATACATGGCTAGGTCACATAAACTATGAAAATCCTATAATCAATTTAGAACACTGTACAGTTCCTTAATACAATTAATAAAATCATGAAAATTTGTCAAGAACTCTAAGGATTGACAATTTCTGCTTAAACTAAAATCTGCAATCTAAAGATGTTCTCTAACTTGCTCACTGCCATGTTGTTGTCATTGATTGGGTGATTAATTTATACATTTATTCCTACATGATAAGAGACCAGACAGACAGTTACCGATGTACAAGATGCATTTTCACGTATTTACTGTTAGTAATCAATAATTCCAAGTGTTGAAAACTGCATTGAATTTGAAATTGGAAAAAGAAGTAATCAACAATGTGATTATTGTTTCATCAATATGATGGAGACCATACCTGTCTCACAGTTGGTTCCTTCATATCCCACAGTACACTGACACAAGTATCCACCATTCAGCCCATCAAAGCAAACAGCATCATTTAGACATGGGCTGCTAGCACAGGCTAGAAGAGCTAGAAAACAAGAATGTCAATACATTTTTACTTACTTAGTCAATTAAGTATGAGTATATTTGAAGAAGTAGTAATGTATAAGAATGAAATGAAATACGTTTGAATACCCTGTCAGGATAATCAGCCATTAAGCTGATAGTTCAAATGGAAAAATAATGTACAATATTTTGAACGTTATTTTGTGAGTTGTGTAGACAGAAAAACTGAAATAATGTAAGCTAATGCCATGACTCCAACAAAGTACTCAAAGATAAACCCATACTGGCAAAATGCTAGCCAGTTCATATTTGTGAAAGCTTCACTTTCAAAATTCGCAACTTATGGAATATTTGCAGGAAGAGGGAACAAATAAAAATGATCAGCTATTGGCAAGTTTATTTTTCATCGACAACCAGTTTAACAATTACAGCTGATCAACATGTATGTGACCTAAATGATTACAAGACATCAAATGCAACAATAAATGCAGTACTCCATGGCAATGGTTAACTTTTATCTGAAGTTTTCATCATAAACAACAACAACAAGAAATAATTTTTTTTTTCTTACCATTCTCACAGTTGTCTCCCTGAAATCCAGCAGCACACTGGCACGTGTAGGAGGTCTGCATGTTGACACAGACTGCACCATTCTGGCAGGGGTCCGAGTTGCAGAGATCAGAGGGCATCTCACAATTGGTCCCTTCCCAGCCCATGGGGCAGGAGCAGAAGTACCCTTCTCCACTGCTCTGGGACTCGAAGCAGACACCATCATTCTGGCAGGGATTACTGGTACAAGCTGCTGCTACAACTGTAAGATAAAGATATATGCGTACCGAACAGAGGCTGATTATGCTTCTGTCAGTGTAAGACTAGCATGGCAACCTACCCCTACCTGACAAGTCTTTGCATGTACCTGACTTTAAAGCACATGTAGCTTAATCCTTTAGAAAAAAACAAGAATGCCCTCAAACTAAATGAAGCTTTAGCATATTTATAAGATAATTAATTAAGATTTTCTCAATGTGCAAACTTTCTTACTTGTTTCACAGTTTGTGCCAGTGAATCCTGTTGGGCAGACACATAGAAAATTTCCTGAATTGTCTTGTTGAAAACAAGTGCCTCCATTCAGGCATGGGTCTGCATTGCACGGTGTTAGCACTGAAAGGTAGGAAGTGAGACAAGAACATTTTTATGGAATGTTAATGTAATGTCTTTTTTCAACCATTAATCATCAACATAGCAGAAAAAATAAAAAACAAAACAACAAAATATATTCTTTTATACTTTACATACACAAAGTGGGTGTTTGTACAAAAACAATTGATGAAATAGTAATATAGAATGATGATATAATTTTTAAAAAACTATGAAAGCCTAATATAAATAATATTTATAATAGCAGCGAATATCTAGAGGTGCTAAAAACAAAAAGTACCACTAGGGCCTACAAAATTACATATTTCAAGTGTCTAAAAAAAATGTTGACAGACAGACTGAAAGAAATTTAATCATATTGGATTACTTGGAGAAGAAAATTGTTTTTTAGTGATCAGTGGAACAGTTTAGTAATTAAATAATTAACAAAATTCACGTTTTGGTATTTGAATCAAACTGACATACCTTCACAGTATTGTCCAGAAAACTGAGCATCACAGATGCAAACAAATCCATTTGGCGTATCAAGGCATATAGCATTGTTCTGGCAAGGATCTCCTGAGCAGTCTGTAATATCTGTAAATTTATGCAGAAAAAAAACCATTTCCATTATTTATAATAGATTATTGGAAAATGATAGAATTGATCAAAAACACTGCATTGATATGATATAGAAAGTAATAGCTCCTCTGTGAAATTTCAGAATGCACTTATCACTTGTGCAAAAAGGAGAGAACACGTCATTTTTTACACAACAAATCTGGCAAACATTCTTTAAGAGATATTTAGGACGCTTTCTGGCATATACTGCAATGTTATGGGGAAAAGATTGTAGAAACCCATCTAGGAAACCTGCAGCCCTACCTGGACATAGATCTAGAAGTTATTTTGAGATTTTTCATTACGGGAAGGACAACAGGATTTTTTTTTGAATGAAGGAAATGATATTACCTCTGTTTTAAGACAGTTTTAAAGCTATAAGGTCAGTTAATCAATAAATAAGTCATAGATCAATCACCACACTTAGACAGGATGACGATTCTTTTAAGGGAAGAAGGCAGCAAGTGATGTGAAAATTGTACTTACCAAGCTCACAGTTAGTGCCTGTAAAGCCTAGTTCACAAGAGCATTGGTAGTTCACACCATCCAGACTGCAAGTTGCTTCATTTTGACAAGGATTAGACTCACATGGATTGATTTGTTGTACTGTAGAAGAACAGAAAAAAAAGGAACGGCTCAAACTATCTTTTCTTGATTCTATTCATGCAGTAATCTAAGAAAAAGCCTTAAGGGTAGATCTAGTGTTCATATCACAAGGAACCACAAGAATTCAGCTAAACCAAAACTGCACCTCACTGCAGCAGGTGGAGGACACATGCTGATCTCTTTCGCAACAGTAGCTCGCCAGAGCTCTCACTCCCAAACTCGCCTGAGAACTGGAACATGGACATTACGTCATTATAATCAACCCGAGTATCAAATACCATTATCTTCTGAAGTCACCTCAAATGGGGCGATAAAGCCAATTTCACCATAAGCTCACATATTCGTGCCAAGACTTAAAACTGGCAATTATATAGTGTATGGATAAGCTGCTGCTTCACAAAATGGTGAAATAAAAGTGCACAACATACAGCAAACAGCAGACGACCGATTAATAGATGAAATCGGTCATGCGCTGCACCTGCCGCCGACTCAAATGAGCATGAGAGGGTACATACTGCAGGAAAGCTCATAAATCGCGTAAATGTACCGTTTTGACAATCATAGCCATGCTGCCTCCTTTTGACCACAACATCACAATAAAGGCCCCTTTTTCTGAATAATCATTCATACTAAACACAAAACAAAACATAAGTTCCCCCTAAAACATATCCCTGTATTTTTTCGATCAAGAACCTTTGGTGAAATCTAAATACAGAATCATGTACTAGCTACACTTCTCAGCTACATTTCCTGGAAAATTCAGGGCAAACCCTTCAGTCACGCTTCAGTGAACACGACAAATATGCAAAATTGTCATTTTTTGAAGTTCACAAGCCTCGTGCCATGACTTTGATGCAGTGATATCGGAACATACTTTAAGTTTTCTGCGTATGAAGATTTCTTTTTTTTTGTTTCCCCTTCCATTGACGTTATGTACAGTTAGGGAGTAGAATTTTAACAAAAGTGAAAGTTGGCTATTTTCAACGATGGTTATTTTTCATTCTACTGGGAATTATTTCATGAAAATTACCACATATCTTCAGGAGGTCATTAATTAACAGGATCTTGCACCAAATTAACTATCCAATGCAGCATGGAGCAGGGACAACGCCCTAAACTTTCACCTATTTCAACTATTTGTTTGCATGATTATGAGAAGACAAAGTGATCAGACTTATGGATTGTTAAGTAAGAGGCCTGTAATTTTCTCGTCTAATTTGCTCCCTGAAGCGTAAGAGGTCGGGATTTCAACGAAAATCAAATCAGACGAACTCCCCAAGAAGACTTATCACGATTTATCACATTAAGCAATTGAATTTTGGTCGATAGGTGAAAGAAGAGCTTTTCCAGTCCACGTGCTCAATTAAATGCCATGAGATCATTGATACATGTACATGTACGGTCATGTAGACATGCTAAAAATGTTTGTTTTTATTATGTGTTCATTCAACCATGAACTGATAGGTATCAATTGCAAAAGTTACAAGCACCCTTCCAAAACAAGAAATCCTCCGCATTAGATCAAATTCACCGCGCAAAAGATGTCAAAACTGCAGTTTTAGCCATTTTTACCTCTTGCTCACTCAAGCATGATATTTGGTGCACAACTCATTTGGCATGTTTGGTAACGAATAAAATTTATGTTGTGTGCCTTCAAACGCAGAAAACTTAAAGTATGTTTCGATATCACTGCATCAAAGTCCTGGCACGAGGCTTGTGAACTTCAAAAAATGACAATTTTGCATATTTGTCGTGTTCACTGAAGCGTGACTGAAGGGTATGCCCTGAATTTTCCAGGGAATGTAGCTGAGAAGTGTAGCTACATGATTCTGTATTCAGATTTCATCAAAGGTTCCAGATCGAAAAAAATACAGGGATGTGTTTTAGGGGGAACTTATTTTTTGTTTTGTGTTTAGTTCTTATCACATGACTTTCGACACAATGGAATATCATAAGGCCTACCTGCTTCACAGTTAGTTCCTGCAAATCCAGTCGGGCACCCACAGAAGTAGGAATCGGTGTTTGTAGAACTTCGGAAACATGTCCCTCCATTCAAGCATGGGTTGTTGGCACAAGGGCTGTCCACTAAAATGAATTGGTTCAAAATCAAAATTATTAATTTCTGGCTTTTACTTGATTAAAATTGGGCTTTGATGAAAAATAAAGTATGCTGCTACCATGTACTCATATAATTGGCCGACCCATGTTGTTAAAGAATTTTTCACTTTAATCCGCCTGGTTAGGTTTTTTACCCCCCCCCCCCTCCCCCGCCCCCCATCTCTCTCTCTATATATATATATATATATCTCTCTCTTCCTCCCTTTCTAGCTCCCATTCTAGTTTTATCAATTTCAATTTATTATGAACCCCACTTTATTAATTTGAATTCATTAGATCAGCATTTTCAAAGGAAAGTAGAGGTGCATTGGGGTGCATTTCAGAAACAGCAGCAAGGGGAGGTGTCTCGGTCGAGTGGTAACAAGGCGTTTCACTGGAGACGCTAGGATCGGGGAGTTTGATCCCCAGCACAGCACTTATGCCCTAGAAGAAGGCATTTTATCTCCATTGCCCTTTTATCATATATTAATATTTTGAAAAGGCACATTGATACCAACGTGTGCACGTATGTGCGTGTGTTCTTGTTTTTTTTTTTTATAAAATAGCATGAGGGCCTCTACATAAAGAGCGAAAAATGAGTATTGGAAAATTACAGCTATAGTTGAAAACTTAAGGTGATATGGTCATGATAGAAATGAAGATGCTAATCACTCTACTAACCTGTTTCACAGTTTGTGCCTGAGAATCCCGAGAGACATGAACACAGATAGCTACTACCACCAGAAGATGTAAAACATATACCTCCATTCTGGCATGGTGTAGAGTCACATGCTGTAACTAGAAATGTAAATATGAAATGAAATTGAACACAAGAAACAATACAATTACAAAACCATTTCAGGAGGAACGTAAATCATTGTTATTAGGATTAATGACTTATATAGTCATGACTGTTGTATCTATTCAATAAATTGTCAACCCTATTTTATCACCTGGCGAACATCTGTTATCACTGCTATGGCTTAATAAAGTTGTATTCCACTACTGCAAAAGTCATAAATGTAGTTCTAATCTATTTATGGAGCATGCAGAAAAGATAAAGCCATTCTGTTTCAACACTGAATTAAAATAGACTGAATAGCTCTGTATGGGTAATAAGTAACTATTACACTTGTTTATATAATAATCAAATGCTGACTCTTATGCTGCATTATATGGTTGATTGAGAGATTTCATTCCCCAGTAAAAACATTAGTACAAGATACGTTTATGCTACCGTTTTTATCTTTTGGTATTCTTCAAGGAATCTTTACCTATTTGCATAGCAGTTTGGCAGTTGGATCCAGAGAAACCTTGGGGACACTGGCAGAAGTATGAAAGGAGGTCCAATGAGTTGAAACAGGTACCGCCGTTTTCACATGGTGAGCTACCACAAGGATTGACAGCTGCAAAAATAATTTGAAAAGTAAAAGTTATGTTAAGAATATCATGTTGTAACTAAATATCTATTGTGTCGAAAAGATTGACTGTCATTTTCTTCAGCTATTAATCTCGTATTACAACTACATGCTGTGTGTAGTTACAAAGATTGACTATCTTTTTCTATAACTATTAATTATGCATTATGAGTATAAGGTCAGTAACACTTGTCATTTCAAATATTGCCTGAATTCATTTTCATTGCTGTTCAATGATCTCGTCCGGTATGATTTGTTTATTGTCCTAGTTAAGCCTTAGGCTTACCTGTCTCACAGTTATTCCCTGTAAAGGCCATTGGGCACGCACAAAAATAACCGGTTCCGTCTGCAGATATGAAGCACTGACCACCATTTTGACAAGGCTCTGAATCACAAGGGGAAACTGTGGGAGATCGCCGAGAAAAAGGGTAGAAAAGCAATTGCATTACATCTATCCACATTTGATTAAAAACCAAGTTTCTACATTCAGTTATACAGTCTGATATCGAAAACAAGAAAACAAGAACCAAAACATTACATTTTTATTCAAGTTTGTTCAATATTCTTGTGCTAAATATTTTGCATACACTTATCTAGTATTGTGCAAAAAATGGCTAAAAATCCTTCATATGCATTTCATGTTAATTGCTTAAAAGGGGGAGAAGGTGGATGTCCCCTACCCCCCCCCCCTACCCTCAACAGAATCCTCGCACATTGTGATGTACTTATAACTGAACTAGGACTTACCAGTTTGCATTGACGTTTCACAAAGCACACCTTCAAATCCAGCTGCACATAGACAGGTGAATGAAGAACTGTCTGCCGCTGAGAAACATGCTGCTCCATTCTGACACGGCTCACTCATACATGGATTGATAACAACTGGATGGGGAAAAATACATCAGCAAATTTGGAACAATTATTTGGCTATTGGTCTTTGGTTACTGGTCTTAGTCTTTGTCTTAATTGGTCAATGGGCCTTGTAAGGTTATCACATGTGATGAGGATATGCAGGCTGAGTTGGTATGGACATGTGGCTAGGAGAGAAGAAACCCACTGGCTCCAGAAAGCCTTCAACTTCACAGTTGCTGGCAGGTTACCACCTAGGAGACCCCGTATAACATGGCGGGAAGTGATAAAAAAAGATATAACAGCGTCTGACATCTCCCACATAGACCACTTGACAGGAGAGCATGGAGAACAGCTATCAAGGAAATGAACGGTCCAACCCCACAGAGTGGGAAAAATGGACTATAAACGTTTTTGATGCTGCTGCTGCTGCTGCTGATGGTTTGTTTTACCTAACTGCCAAGAAAGCATGGATGCTTATAGATAATTAAGCAACCAGAGGATCGACGTGTGGTATAAGACTTCAAGCCGTCGCGAGGGCTTGAAGTCCTCTTCTTGGGCAATGAGGACCAATGCCTTACCAAAGGGCACTAACGCATCGACTTGGTTGGTCACCGGGTTATGAGACCAGTGCTCCACCAACTGAGCTATCGCGCTCCATTAAATAACTTCTAATATCAAAACAAATGAACTTCCATTCAAAATCAACTTCATAACTTTGACTGTCTGAAATTTGAAATATTTCCCAATGCAATTCTGTGTCTGTTTAATTGATTTCACATCAACTAGACCTTGCATTCTGACTATTGTAATGTCCCTAATTAATGTAATACATTGTAACCAGTTTTTAGTGGCACCATCTCTGTGTTTACTGCAATGAATATCAATGTACCTGACAGGCAACAAGATAAATTTCATGGTAATACTGTATATGTATATCCTTTGGTGGATATCCTCTACAGGGAGCTAACGTGGAAAAAAAAAAGTGACCTTATTATGAAAAGTCCATGTTAAGGAGGTCTAAAGTAGTTAAATGAGTTTCTTAGTGAATACCTGGGACAGGAGTGGTGGTTTCTGTCTGTGTTGCCAATTCGCAGTTTGTTCCTATGAAGCCATTTTGACAGAAGCACGTATAAGAGGATTCATCAGCACTGGAAAAACACTGTCCACCATTCTGACATGGCCCCGACATACAAGGGTTTACAGCTTGACAGAGAAAAGGATTGGGAAGATTCAAAGCATTGATATTATTTGCTTCAATCGATTACTTTTGAATATCGTTATTTCAATTGCACATATTGCGTAATGGTATGTCAGTATACCGCCGATAAAGAGAATTTTATGTAATTACCATTTCTCTTCTTTTCCTTCTGAAAGTACATGTAAAAAGCCGAGACTGAATTGTCGATCTGTAGGGCTGTTGGTCCTTTGAGCCTTTGTACAAAGCCTGAGAAAGTCCTGACGACCAACACAATTGCTTTCGCAGGCTTTACCCCTTTTTCGTCTTTCCCTTTCATTTCTTCATTTAAAATGATATTTGTTTTGTAACTTCATGTTACCATCCCATTGTCGACCTTTTCTTCATCTCATCTTGTATTGCCTGTTTTGTTACTGTATGCTTTTATATGATTTTATGACCAAATATGAAATGCTCATGTACAAAATCGATTGAAATCCTGAAGTTATTTGAAACTTACATGGGGCTATTGTTGTTTGTACCACTGCCAGAGCCTCACAGTTTGTACCGATGAAATCTCCTGAGCATATGCAACGGTACTCCGAGTTATCGGCCTGAGCGAAGCAAAGTCCGCCGTTTTGGCACGGTTCTGACAAGCATGGATTAACTGTGAATCAGAAAATATGATGAAGTTGTAACATTTAATGAAAGCCTGCATGGTATCTAGTAACAAATGTATTCAAATCAACATGTCTATAAAGGTACAAAAAATAAGACACTGAATTGAAAGCAGACTATTGTTGTGTAGCCATTGCTGAGCTTGATGAATGGTCAGATTGAAATCTTAACACAATTTCTTTCATGATATTACACATAAGTCAAGCAACAACCTCAAAAGACTTTTAAAATGTTACTGTGAGTCTGTTTTATCTAAGAAAAAAGCAAGACCAATATCCATTTGCAATAAAGGCATAATTTATATTTCCTTACCAATAGGAGCAGCAGTAGTCAATGTAACATCTTCTAATTCACAGTTGGTTCCAGAAAAACCACTCTGACAGATACATGTATAAGTTGTATCATCACCACTCATGAAGCACTGACCGCCATTCTGACAAGGATTGGATGAACAAGGGCCTGCCGATGAAAAGAGGAAAATGTTAAGATGAAGATGATTCTAGTGATCGTACATTTAATTTCCCAAATAGCATTTTCAGACTGTAATAATAATGAAAAATATCCAATTCCTACACGTAATAATTACCGGTAAGCAATTATTTATCTCCATTTGAAAATCTACAGGAAATACAAGTGTAGATCAAAGATCTGAAATCAAAGTACTACTTCATTTTCATATAAACATTTTGTGAAACCTAGGGTATAACTGGTGCAAACTTTTTTTTTCCTTTCTCTCTATTGGTACCAGTTCGATTTATGTCACTTTATGAACAATATATGTACATATTTGTATAGATATGCCCTTACCGGCAGCAGCAGTAGTCGTTATAACTGCTACTACTTCACAATTTGTTCCAGAAAAACCATTCTGACAGAAACAGGTATAAGTAGTATCATCACCACTCATGAAGCACTGACCGCCATTCTGACAAGGATTTGAGGCACAAGGGCCAGTGGCTTAACAAACAAACGAAATAAGAAAGAAGGAACAGGAAAAATTCATGTCTTAATGTGGAGATAATCGAAGCGATTATACAGCTAATTTACCTAAAGCACTTACAGATATATAATACATGATGAAGTAGAAATATCACATTTTATTAGCATTTAGAATATAGTTCTACCACATGAAATTCTTCACATTTGTGAGGTATATGAGCATATGAGGAGGCCAGGTATAAATCTAAATCTAAAATGACTTATTTTCAGCATGAGAGCAGAAAATAGTTACAAAATACATCCAGTTTAAACCATGGTATTTCTACAAAGACTGGTACTGGTTCAAACATATGTTGCCTCTTCTATTGGTATCAGTTTGACTTACTGGTTGGAGCAGCAGTAGTCCCTGTAAATGCTGCTATTTCACAATTCGTCCCCGAAAGACCGTTCGGACAGAAACAGGTATAAGTAGTATCATCACCACTCATGAAGCACTGGCCGCCATTTTGACAAGGATTGGAGGCACAAGGTCCTGCTATTGCAAAATAAAAAAAAATTAAAAAAGAGGGCGAAAAATAAAGATTAGTTTAGCAATTATATGTGAAATTTGCCCAAGATCACTTTAAGATTGCATTGCAAAATAAAACAATTGGAAAGGCATAATTACAATACACATTTATCAATAAGTCCCACCACCTGCATTTATCTAATTCACATTTGTGATAATACGAACTCAGTTAAAGTAATTACGCCAGAAAGAGATTGAAGAACTACTTCCGTCTTGCATAAAAGGAAAAGATTGATGATACCTTGGTTAGTATTTGTTCAAACATTTTGTTATCTTTTCTTTCGATACAAGTTTGGCTTATATTGCTGAATGATTTATGTGAAGATATATCCTTACCGGGTGGAGCAGCAGTAGTCGCTGTCAGTGCTGCTATTTCACAATTCGTCCCCGAAAGACCACTCGGACAGAAACAAGTATAAGCGGTATCATCACCACTCATAAAGCACTGGCCGCCATTCTGACAAGGATTTGAGGCACAAGGTCCTGAAGCTACAAAAAGGGGCAAATGAAAGAGGGGGGGGGGGGGATCATAGTCAGATGGAAATGAAGATAGCTGTACTGCCTAAAAGCGCTCTCAAACTTTAATTCATAGTAAAACAAGTGGAAAACGACTTGTATAATCGTCTCAACTTCCTCCTTCATGCAATTCTGAATTTGTATTTGTGAAACATATGGTTTAAATGAGGGAATGCCATTTAAAGAACTATTTTTCTTGTGTTACTTCTTGATTTCCTTTGTATTCTGTTGAATTGACGAATAAGATAATGATAACAATACTACTACTACTACTACTACTACTACTACTACTACTACTACTACTAATGATAATAATAATAATAACAATTTCTTTCTTGCATGAAAGGAAAAGATTGGTAAAAAGTTAGCTTGGGACTGGTTCAAAAGAACTATCTCTACCTACATCAGTACTGAAAAAAAGTTTCATCTATTTTTTGTTTGCACCAGTTTGACATACGTTGCTTAAAAATGATATGTATAGATATATCCTTACTGGATGGAGCAGCAGTAGTCGCTGTGAGTGCTGCTAATTGGCAGTTTGTTCCAGAAAAACCATTCTGACAGAAACAGGTATAAGCGGTATCATCACCACTCATAAAGCACTGGCCGCCATTCTGACAAGGATTTGAGGCACAAGGTCCTGAAGCTACAAAAAGGGGCAAATAAGAGGGGGGGGGGGGGAATCATAGTCAGATGGAAATGAAGATAGCTGTATTGCCTAAAAGCGCTCTCAAACTTTAATTCATAGTAAAACAAGTGGTAAAACGAATGGTATAATCGTCTCAACTTCCTCCTTCATGCAATTCTGAATTTGCATTTGTGAAACATATGGTTTAAATGAGGGAATGCCATTTAAAGAACTATTTTTCTTGTGTTACTTCTTGATTTCCTTTGTATTCTGTTGAATTGGCGAATAAGATAATGATAACAATACTACTACTACTACTACTACTACTACTACTTCTTCTACTACTACTACTACTACTACTACTACTACTACTACTACTACTAATGATAATAATAATAATAATAATAACAATTTCTTTCTTGCGTGAAAGGAAAAGATTGGTAAAAAGTTAGCTTGGGACTGGTTCAAAAGAACTATCTCTACCTACATCAGTACTGACAAAAAGTTTCATCTATTTTTTGTTTGCACCAGTTTGACATACGTTGCTTAAAAATGATATGTATAGATATATTCTTACTGGATGGAGCAGCAGTAGTCGCTGTGAGTGCTGCTAATTGGCAGTTTGTTCCAGAAAAGCCATTCTGACAGAAACAGGTATAACTAGTATCATCACCACTCATGAAGCACTGACCGCCATTCTGACAAGGGCTGGAGGCACAAGGGCCTGTGGCTAAAAAAACGGGGAGAGAGATAGAAAAAAAAAGAAACAATTAAATGGAGAAAACATATCATGATGCTTAATCTAAAAACGGGTGAATTCGGTCATTCAGTCCTTATGAATGCAGATACTTAATTTGCTATTGTGAAATATGCCCGTTTATTGAAGAAAAAGCCGGATAGGAATCAAGCTTCTTTTACGTGGAACAGAGAGTCGTTGCTACAGGTTATTACACATGTTATCTATCGTGTCTTTCCATTAAAACCCGCCTAGGGCTACTGTGATTTGCTGCACCAGTGCAAGCGCTTCACAGTTTGTACCAGAGAAATTTTCCTGACAAAGTGATTAGCTGTTAAGTCTGCATGGGCAAAACATTTTCCGACATTTGGACATGGTTCCAACATGCATGGATTGATTAATGAGAGCTAGATTGATAGGGTAAAAATAAAGTGTTACAACAGAGCAAACAACTGGCTAATTCCCTATACAATTTGCTACATTAGGTTACATCGTAAAGACAGAATAACGTAGGGTTGTAAACGTTCTGTGGATGATCTATGCAAAATGTGGTTGTTCTCTTTTTTTCACTTCGGTTCTATCATTCACACAGGGTAAATACAAAATATGTTCTGTTCTAGGAATAGTTGAGAGATGTAGAGATCTTGAGAGGCTAGCGCCAATCCCAAGCTTGCCAACCACCACTTTTTTTTTTCCCTTACTCGAAGTCGCTGCGGGTATGGCTGCCGTAGTGGCTGATGGAGATGATGATATCTCACAATTAGTTCCTGAGTAAGCAGCTGGGCAGAGACACGTGTACTGTGTGTGGTCAGCATTACTAAAACACCGACCGCCATTCTGACATGGATCTGATAAACATGGATTGGTAGCTAGAGAAAAATAATCAATGTAAAATACAATGGTAATGATTGTCATTTTGACAAAATAGCTGTATATACAAATTTTAATGCAAAGGAGCTACTTATACGCTCACTATTTTTTTTTTTGTCCCTTTTTTTTTCTCGAGCTCCTTTTCCTTCCATGGCCTGTTTATTATCTCATTACCTATATTTCATCCAACTCTGTCACATCCTTTTGATCTTTTTGTCTTCTTCTTATTCTCCTCTTGCTCCTCTTCTTCTTCTCTTTCTAACTTCTTCTTCTTCTTCTTCTTCTTCTTCTTCTTCTTCTTCTTCTTCTTCTTCTTCTTCTTCAATCTAATTGTCACCTGAGGGATGACAAGCCATCATAACAAATAAACATAATATCCAGTTTCGCCATAATCACAACTTTGCTTCATGGAAGGAAGTCTATGTCACCTCTCTCTGTCAACGTTCCCGATGGCACTTGGACCCAGAATATCGTCTGCTCTTGGACAAATGTTGCGCTATGTAAAATGAAACAGGTGGTGAACATAAGACAAAGTCAGCAACGTACAAGAAAGAGGAAGTTATTTTATGAATTGCCCCCTATCACTGAAGTGCTGCTATTTCTAACAGCTTGTTTGTACCATTACAAACTAGTAAAAATTCATCCGGCATGTGTGGTCTCATGGCACTACCGTGCATTGTAAAATCTATAATAAAAGCATGAAATATCACTTATCGTCCCCTTCCCTTCCCCTTATCTATCTCTCACTCTCTCTCTCTCTCTCTCTCTCTCTCTCTCTCTCTCTCTCTTTCTCCGTCTCGAAAGCTCCTACTCCCATTTCTTTATCGTTTTGCTTTAAAAGTCTCTCCATCCCTTTTTCCTCGAGTAATATGTGATGTCAGAATACACTAGGCTGTTTTTAGTATTCGTTTCCTTTTTAAAGCAAATATCAATTCCTGAGAAATTAATCAGAAAGAAGTGGCATATACTTACACAAATTGAACATCCCCAACGCCGTTTGATGGTGCCTGCCATACAAACGTCAGATCTGACGGATTCTTATCCGACCTCTCTGTGTGGGTAACTGAATCTCCTGCTGAAGAACAGTCGATGGTCTGGAAACTATCTGGAAGATTTGTCCACTGGCCAACGGCTCCCGATGATCCAACCGGCCTGGCTTGCATAAAAAGACCTCGTAATGTTTCGTCCCCTTGTAACCGCACTGTGACCAAAAAAGAAAAGTTAAAGGATGGGTTAAATTTTAGTTATTAAATCTGAAAATATAGAGAAAATAGCAAAATAAAATGACATGTCCTAATACTACTATTCCTAATACTAAGAATACTACCCGGAGTCAGAGTAAAAAAATACGGTATCAAGACCAAACTAATAGAGACCATGTGTAGTTCCCATCTAGACGACTTGAATGTAAATAACGCTTACAACAAAACTCTGCAAAACTCTTTTTTTTTTCCTTAGCACGCATAGAAAACTTAATAACATAACTTTGAGCTATATTTCAACATGATTTTGCTAACAAGTTTTAAGAATCTCGGTAATTTTGAAAGCATTCCATAAACGTACATATATGTTTTCAACCAAGTTTGAAACAAACTAACTTGTTAAGTGTACATAAACAATTCCAAATTCACCTGTCAATTCCAATCTGTCGACATTCATACATGTAATATCATACATTAAAGTATCCGACTACGGGGTAATAAAATACATTTATGGAGTTTAATGAAGAGACGTGTGAGATCTTTGCGACTTGGTAGAGAAAGTTCCTTAAGAAATTCGTTAGAAATAGTGAAAGTGATTGGCGGCACCGGCTTTGGCGATATCTGACTAGGCGTACGCTTGCCCGTGACCGATGAGACATTCTCTGTAACCATGGAAAATTCCTATGTCTATTCTAAAAATCTTTTCTTTGTCACTATGTCTACTTTGTACATTATGATCATTCTAATCACAGTGACAAAGGTCTAGAAAGAATACTTCACGAGGTTTGCGGGTATACATATTTTATGGGTTTGTGTGTACATACATATAACATGTATAACAACAAGTTTTGCCAGCATTCATAGGCATTTTGACTTGCATGTTAACAATGCACAATCAAATTCCGTCACAGTCGGGGTTGTGGGCCTACACACCCCTCCATTATTCTTGCCCTAGGCCTATACCAGAAATCCGTCAACACAATGCCGAGGAGTACCGAGTGGATAAGTGGCCCAAACACAATAGATCTTGCTAGATTTCAGAGGCATACAATGAACAGAGTCCAGTAGGAATAAACCCAACCAGTTCTAATCCTCTTCCGTTTGGCATAAGAGGTTTTTTTCTGAATGGAAATTCTACAATTATTTCAAGAAGGAGTGGAACGCAAAGACATTCAGGCAGTTTTATGGTCAGATTAAACAAGTTAAATGAAAAGGAACGAACTATATACAGAAATTGAAATATCAAGAATGTATTCTCGAAGTTCAAGTGCAGAAATCAATTGTGTAACTTATAATTATCATCATCATTATTATTATTAAGTAGGCCAATTTGGCGTCACCTACGTAACGCCCTAGAGGGGAAAAGCTTGACCCTCGGGTCTCTCCTCCCGATATAACTAAATGGGATGTAACATGGCAAAACCAAGCTATTTTTCTCATCTAAATTACCAAACACATCTAAGACACTAAGAGCTGATATTTATATAAAATATGAAGCAAAATAATCCATTTTGGGTCAATACTAAGTTCATAACTTCATAATAACTGGGGAAAAAATGGGTAAAAACTGGACATCAAAGTGACCAAATACCCAGGACTTACTAAATGCTATGAAATGTTAATAATATTGCTAAGGGAATTTTACTTTAATGAAGGAAAGTAATTCATATAGTTGGCATATGATGTTTACTCTATCAGCACGATAGGTAGTTAACGCCCAGTTTGAAAAAAAAAAGAATATTGTTATAGGGTGGCACTATCGTGATTCATTAGGCGTGTATACGTGTAGAACATGCAAATGCAGCGTCTATGATCATGGCGATTAAAACTGCGGTCAATTGCACAAACTTACTGCGAATCGAATGCATTGACTTTCACAGTTTTTGTTCGCATGTACAAATACTGTTAGCAAATAACAAGGTTTACCTTGCTATTCGATGCACCACTAGGGTAGGTTTATCTACCTGTTAACTTGCAAACACATAAATATTCATGAAATTCCTTTCGTTTAGAGCTGCACAGTTCAGGTAATTACCCTTTTTAAAAATATATATATCTTTCGTTTCATTGTCAGCCTTTATACATTTTACCTTTACATGTAAAACAGAACAATCGTGATTCATTACTGTAAATGTAAATTTTAAAATGTAATCACATGATTAAAACTGCGGTCAATTAATTTTCCCTAAACCTCAGTCTGATCATATCACTGAGCTTTAGCTTACAGTTATACAGTGATAACGCTCTTTCATTCGTTGATTCTCTTTTTCGCAAAGAAGAAATAGATGAGATCTATCAAAGAATGATTAATAAAGGGAACTGGACTCCCAATGGTAGAAGAAAATAAGCATCACAAATTGATAGACATTTTCTTCCTATCCCAACCATGTACGTATTACAAAATACATTCCCGCGCCTGTCAATCGAAATTATAAATTCATATGTTCCGAAACAAAGGAACTAAAAACCTTGATACAGATCATTATGTGTTATTCTATACTGTTGCACACATCTTATGCAAATCTCCTATCCTGTTGCACACATTTTTATGCAAATCTCCTATACTGTTGCATACACCATGTAACAACCACATGCAATATGCAAATAGCACATGCAAGTTTACAAGTTACTATAACCATGATATAACGGAGACGAGGGATGAGCCACCCTTACACATTCCGATGATTATATCAAATGTCTGAGCATGCAGTGGAAGGAGTAACCTCTTATCAGGTATCAGGAGGGATCCAGGGGATGGAGCCGCCTGCAAGGATGCGTTTAGACCTGCAGTTTTTTAGCCCAGAATCAGAGGCCTGATAACGCATTCAGTCAAAACACCGATGTGTCCGAAGTTCTTTGTTTTTGCATGATTTTAAAATGCTTACTTCGAACCATCGGGTGATCACATTCACGTCACGTCGTCGCGTTACACGACCTTTTGTGAATGGTAGGCCCTAAAATCTACGAAGTGGCGGGTTCAGTTCACACGACACTTAATGAAACAGCATACAGCAAATCTCCGAATAATCGTGTCTCGAACTTCCTACACTTCGTATGTAGGCTGTAGAGGGGTGTGTATTTTTACAAACGTATACGCCCTACACTGTACTTTTCGGGACTTCAGGTCATATAATTCACGAAGTGTCGCGTAGTCACGTAACGTGAACGTGATCACCCGATGGTTCAAAATAAGCCATTTTGAAACACAGTTTAAGTCACAAGATTTGCGTTTCAAAACAAGGTTGTTCGTTTAGAAAAAAAAGCAACCTATAAACAGAGTATGGTGAAGCAGTGAACCAAAATTACGTTAGAACTGTCAAAACGCTGATCCTCAGTTATAAACGCATCCGAGCTGACTGTGTATTCAGTTCTACCCAACAAATGTAAATTATATCAGTGACAGAGTTATCCAATCAAACGGGCGTATAAAATGTCTGAGCATGCAGTACCTGGTATTGTACAATGTGATACCGAATAGACGAACCGTAATCCGTAGAAAAGCCAATTCAGTGAGCCGATTAGTTTAACCTTGGCGCGGCCGATGATGAGTCGTACACAATATATTCTTAGAGAACAGAGTTTTCAAGTGGGTGACATACAGATACTTTGAAATAGTGTCACCCATGTACAGACACATGGCGGGGCTGAAATTTGAACCAACAAATAATCATCAGTGCCTCATAACAAAATATATACATGTATATATGAATAGAACTCCATGATATATAATCTGGAGTGCCATACAGATCAGCTCAAAGCTTAAAAGTAGTATTAGTATTAGTATTAGTATTAGCATTTTTAGTAATAGTATTAGTATTATTTGGTTTAGCGTCTCCTGTGCCTGGGAGGCGAAAAGCGAACTGAATTGTTGTTACCCTCTGGTCTCTCCTCCCGATATCACTGATTGGGGGTGTGCAGGTGGACCACATACACCGGGGTCCCCCCCCCCCCCTACTCTTATACGAATAGTGCAAAGGTGGTGACTCTCCTTTACACGGGACCTCCATTTAACGTCTTATCCGAGGGACGGAGTGTTTTCCACTGTAGCATAGCCTGCGTCTATGAAACAGGGGAGGGGCACGATAACAAACAACGTAGGCTTCAGTCATCCGCCTGGGTTGGACTCGAACCCACGATCTTTGGTTCGACAGGCAGAGGCTAAATATCGACTGAGCCAACTCGCTCCCTCAAAGTATCAGGCATTTTAGACACAGTAGAGGGGGTTCATAATTCTCTTTAGGGCTCGTTACAAAATAATTTACCCCAAAGAAAACTGCCCAGAAAGTATCAAGGAGAATGAAGTCCATTCGACTTGAAATAAAGTTGATTTGAATAATATCCACTACGAAACTTAGACCTTTGATTAAAAAAAAAAAATCATTCTGACCATGCAACTACCTCAAGCTATCCAAATAAACAAACTATGTGTACACTAGATTAAATTTTCAGTCTATGAGGCTATCGCAAAAAATATCACTTTCAACATTTACAAATTGGTCATCTACAAACTGTTTTTTCGTGAATTTTTTTAATCATTTATGAGAGTAAACTGAAGCCAACAGAAAAAAAACTAACATTCCCTAAAACGAACTCTGAAACGACGTCTGTTAATGCACACACATGCAGCAGAATTCGGTCTCATTGGGGCTTAGTTTCATCACAATTAAGCTACTGTCAGCATTCAGTTCTCAAAATGAGTTATCAAAATTGATGCAGCTAAGAAATACGTCACTCGTTATACATGTTTATTATTATGCGTGCTCAAAAGCTAATACAACATGGCGTCTATTGTCTCGTTTGTCAGATATCACTCCGATTGAAAGGCCTAATAAATCACACAAAATTTTAAGAAATCTTGAATCGGAGATGTAGTCTTTACAATATGGGACGACATAGCTTATAGACATACTCTAATAACAGAATGCTAAAAGTACAAACCAATCCTGCGTTTTCTATAGTGTAACAACAACGAAAAAATCATGTCAGATGGTCTAAAATCCAATATCTGGAGACACGGCAATGCATGATGATACACTGCCATATTGATATCATTGAGGAATATTTCAAAGTGAGTTTCTGTTTTCAAAGGACTGTAGCTGATGTCTACTGCCGGAAATAGAGTTTATTTACTATGCTCTAGGTGAGCGATTTACTGTAGAAATATGCGATTATTATGACATCCTGATCTTAAAAAAAATATCTAAAAAAAAATAATAAAAAAAGGTCAGACCTTCCTTGGATCACTTTCCAACGCATGCTTCTACAGGTACGTAACACAAAATGTGACGTAACAGATTCGAATTAAGAATTTCGCAATCGCTCAACCTCCTCTTTTTTTTTTTTTTTTTTAAATACTCTGTTTTTATGCACCGATAATTCTGAGCTGGTACAGAATGGCCCTGGTTCTCTTTGGACACGCATCACCACATACATTGCAAAAGATGGTGGATTTGAAACTATAACAGATCTTGAGCGTACTTCAAGAGCAAAACTATTTTAATGACATGAGTACGAGTTACATCACGAAGGTACATGTACGTTCCCCTGTGATTGTTTAGAGCACTAGGCTGTAGACTATAGAACTATGAGATTTGGGTAAATTTTTGAGATCCTTTGCCCAATGTAACTCAGAATAAACGGCTTCAAGGTTTCTCGTTCTTTAAATTATGAAATAGGATTGGTCTTGCATGCAGAAACATGTGAGAAATTAAGGCAGAATAAAAAAGACCAAAAGCATAAAGAGTTTGACGGCCTTTTTTCAGATGAAGAGATTCTGAAGCTCTTTGTCTTTAGTTTATGAATTTATGATATATTGAATGATAGTCTTGCTACTATGTGTTTAAAATAATCACACATTTTATCATTAATAATTCATAAGTTGAAATTTGTAAAACACAGGTTTTCACAGTGTAAAGTTGAAGCATGTCATTTTTTTTCTTTGGACTAGGTTTACACACACACCCACACACACCCACACACACACACACTCCTGTCCTCCCCCCCCCCCCCCCCCCCCCCCCCCCTCGTGGCCCAAATTTTTCAAAAAGTGAAAGGCCTATTTTTGAATATTCAAGTATTACTTTACGGATATTAATGAAGGAAAATTCACAAAACCTAGTCCAAATAAATTTGACATCCTCAGCTTTGCAAAGTGAAAAACTGGGGCTCATTCGAACTATGACTTTTGAGTTATTAACAATCAAAAATACCCACAAACTTTCCAATTAATCTGTCTTTCTCACAAGTTCCACTTTCCTATGTCACGTATTTACCTACTGTTATAACTTTTGAATGTTAGTATTTTTGATGCACTATTTACATTCGAATCGATGAGCCTAATGTGCCCAATGGGGTACTTAACCTCTACAAGGAAATCTATGTTCAGCTAGACTCCCCATCATCCTCGCATTTAGGTCAGGATCGACATGCTACCTGGTGACTAAAATCTGTATGCTCTCTAGACATATAGAAGTGGGAATTGCTTCTTTCAGAAGTCATATTAGGGATCAATTCCTTCATGGAGTGGAAATCCGTTCTGAAACTAGTGAATTCAATCCACATTGCAATCGAATCCACTCCAACTTAGGGGTTTTTTATTACCCATTTTGACAATGGATTCCACTATTTATACGGCACGGATTTCCGCCGCAAACTGAAGTTATCCTTTCCCCTCATGTATGTTTAGCATGTTTAGAAAGAACAGAACATTAAGCAAAAGTATATCTTATTATCCTTGGAAAAAAAAGCCATCTGATGTATTTGTTTTTTCTTTCATCACGATGACAGGTCTGAAGTATTACGATATATTCCATTCATCACTTCTTCCATTTCTCTTTTTGATGATGATGATATAATGATAATAATAATGATAATAAATAATAATAATGATAATAATACTAATACTACTTCTAATAATAATAATAATAATAATAACATTAATGCGACTTATGTAGCGCTAAATCCACTCTGTAGAGTGCTCAAGGCGCATGTAGAAATAATTAAAAATTGAAAAGAAATGTTTTAACATGATTTTTTTAAGGAGTAAGAGGTTACACAATTTGATGTCTTCAGGAAAGCTATTCCATAATTTAGGACACGCGTGGTCAAATGATCTTTCACCCCATGTTTTTGCAACTTTAGGGATCACAAGAGAACTGGAAGTGGATGAGGGTAAAGACTGAATTAAAGAGATGAGGTATTTATGGGGAGCAGAACCGTGAACGCAGTGAAAAGTGATTCTGTAAAGCTACAGATCTCTTATCTTCTGTAGATGAAGAAAAACCTTTGAAATGGAAAACAAAAATCACGGTACAATGCATTGATGTCCATCAAATTTTGCTATGTAATTTTTCTTCCCTGTCTGACTCATGGATAAATTATCTAGAAATGCTTATTTTATTGCATTTTTCATTGTAACAGTCTACATGTGGCTTCTGGTGAATTGTGATAGTGAATAAACGATCAGTCTCATCAAATCTTATTTCTGCTAGTTATCCATCTTTATCATTTTTAAAATCTCTTTCTTCTTCTTCTTCTTCCTCTTCTTTTATTTTACTTTTACTGAAAATGATTAAAAAAAAACAACAACAAAAACCACTGCGACAGCACACCTTCAGCTCATCCCAACCTTGAAATATCCGATCGATGATTACATTCGACTTTGTCAGAAGAATGGATGTAATCGAATCTACGGAAATAATAGGTGTCTGATTTTAATTAGCATTCATAATTTTCTTATCAGATCATTTTTATTTTTATTCTGTTCTTTGAGCAGGTTATGAAATCAAAATCGTCTGCAGTTCTTCACCAATGTATTGTGGCACACCCTCAGTTAAAAGAATATGCATGAATATTAATATATCACAAGACAGACAATATATATATATATTGGAGCGGGTATACTCATACAATAATCAGCAAATCGACATCCGTCAAATAGAATATATTACAGATCATCAACAACATTTGTTTCATGATGAGAAGTTGAATTCGTTTTGTGAAACCACCAAAGCAATACTGATTATCATTCATATCTCTGAATATTGATAACTGATTTATTCATCTAGTCTAGACATATATTCATTTCCTTCCAAAACTTAATGTCAATTGACTACTTTCATATTCCACATTGAATAAGGAACAATAAATGAATACATGTAGTTTAAAAATGGAAAAAAAGTGCTGAAATTATCAAAGACAACTGTTCGAATGATAAATAAAGGATCGAACTTCGTTGTTATCATCACCTGTTATGAGTCCACCCGCTGAGTATGATGAGGCATCCACGGAGATCGAATACGGACTCGTTGACGTCTGTCCATCGACCCCATGTCCCGTGGGTATCATGTCAAGGCAAGCTAAGAGTGGGGCACCCGTCGGGTAGGCCACTGCACCCCACCCCAAGAGCGAGACGGCCCATATCGACGTTAACAACAATAATGACAACCTGTTACTGATACTGGTCCTTATTTCCATGTTTGATATTCTCTTCTTCTACCTGTCGTGCCTTCAGGGGCACTTGTAATGTTCCCCTCTTCCAATGGATAAATCCTCCTTGGTTACCACACTAGAGATGGCTAATAATGAAGTTAATGCTATAAAATCACACTTCTTGAAGGTAGTTTCGTCTTGAAGAACATGTCTTACGGCATGGGCAGGACTACCCACTGAATTTTATCCGGGCCCAGGCTGATTTTACGTCACACCAACAACCAGTAGAGAAGCTTGGTCCCACGCGTAAACTTATTTAGCGACTTTAAATTTCTCTCCAAGATTGTGAATTCTACAGTAGATCTCAAAGATCTGATAAATATCTCCTTTTATATAATATTACTTTAATCCACAAATATCAGGCCATGATGAGGTGGACTCTCGCGACACTTCGAGAATATAAACGCCTGGTTAAGGGTGTTACGCAGTGCTACCACACATGTAACTCGCTCTCATAACACCGGAGGCTTAGCTCCAAAAATCTTGGCTTCCCAGTGAAAGCGAAGAAAAGGCATCCGTATTTTCTTGCATAGGTTTCATTTAGAAGCATCTTTTATCATGCAGATAGCTTTTCAAAGCCACACAATAACCGTCTTGGGCGTGGGGTTTGGAGTGGACAAAAGGGAGATTCGCACTGTTATTAAGGTGATGCACCGAAGCGTTTAGCATTGTAAACGAAGGGAATGTAAACCAACCAAGCATCAAAGAAGACGGTTAGATAAGACTATCCTTGAAAATTTCTATACATTTTGTACCGATTTCGATCACATTGGGTTTACATTCCTTAATCATGACGAATCTTCGACGTAGCATAACAAACTGGAATGTGGTCCAAATGCGGGGAAAATGAATATTAAGAAAATCACTTTCCAATATCGGAAGTACCCTGAAGGACATTATTTGTTTCCATGTTTAAGATGTTAGACCTTAATCAATACATCGTATTGTGTGAATAGCATTCCACAGGACCCGGTCAATTGAAAGGTACACGGTGTGACCGCTATTTAAAGTTGACCGCACTTCAAAGAATCGGATTTATTGATGACTGATTGCCACAATCTGCTTAGTTTTGTATTAACGTTTGAAATCAATCAAATAAATGTTCTCTGATTTTTCTGTTACAAGGTTACCTCTTCAACACTGTAAAAAAAAATATTGGGTGAAATTTTAACCAACAAGAGGGTAATTTTATGTCCAACCAACTTTGGGCAATACTTTTACCCAATCCGGGAAATATATTGTCTAGTCAGGATAAAAATAAGCAGTAATTAATTTACAATGGGCAAAATTTCCATCAAACTGGATAAAAAGAAATGCCCAAAAGAAATTCCACAAAAGAAATGCTCAAAAGAAATGCCACAATAGAAACGCCCAAATTTGGTTGGACACATAATTACCATCACGGCACATTTTTACCTAATATTTTTTAGAGTTAACAATGTAATGGCACATGTATGGGGAGGGGTCTCGAGTCAAGCACTGAATTTGAGTTTGAAATAATGTATGGTGTCACGTCATGAAAGGGGAAGGGAACGGTTTTGAAAGAGGGCAAGGTGCAATTAAGGAGGAGCAAATTCAAGCAACCATAGAGGATACGATAGGGGGACGATGCATCCAACGTTTTATAATCATCCCCCTCCCCTCTCTCTCTCTCTCTCCCTCTCTCTTTCTTCTCTCTGTTTTCTAACTTTCGCATTTTTTAGTGTTTATTTTTGAACACTATACGACTCGAAGGCTCGAGGAGCGCGTGCATCTCGGCAGAATGCCCATTCACCGAATTCTAGTATTCTAGTATCATGTTTCGACTTTGATGTACCTGCTTGAAATCCACCACGAACGGTCTATAATGTTTCTCCAGGTTATTTTGGCAAGTAAAATGACATTCGCTTAGCAAAATTTATTTCTTATCATTTATTATACAAAAACAGTTTGATCGGGATAACAAGAATTTCATATAAAATCGTAGAATACATGGGATCAGTCTCGGTGATATACGTATGCGGTTCTCCGTCATAATATGTGTGATCCGAAAAAAGAAAATGGTTACGAAGAGGGCCGTTGTAAGAATATACACCAATTAGGACCAAGCTTTCGGGCACCTGCCTTTTATCAGGTTCTTTCCGATTTGGGCTTTAGTATTAATTGTCTGTCTATTACTGCCAAGTGCGTTATTAGATATAAAATCTTGATCCTGTAGTGACAAAATCAACAAATAAGACCCTCCCCCCTAAAAAAAAGGACCTTAGCCAATGCAACAATTTAAATTGTAAGCCAACATATAACTGATGTGAGAAAAAACAGCATTATACAAGCAGGAGTGATTTATGCATTTATGCAAAAACGAAAGCAAATTCAACACATCATCAAATATATCGTGGATGAGGTGTAACGAGGTTTCAAATTCACGCGTAGTCTGGCGTTAAATCAAAGTGTTTGCCAAATTCTCCTCAAATCACGATGCCCCCCCCCCCCCAAAAAAAAAAAAAAAAAAAAATCCCTCCTACGTAGAATCACTGAAGTCATACATCCAAACATAATCATCATTAATCTCTCTGACTGCGAAATGTTAACTCTTCTTTTATTATCCCTCCCCCCAAAAAAGGTTAACGCCAAGCCATTCAAAATTCATTCCACAGTTATGTCGTAAGAATCTAAAGTATGTTCTCTGTTCCCAAGAAGGCAGATAACGTTTGTGGATGTGTCATTTGTTGTGGGCGGTGGAGAGGAGGGGTGGGTGTGGGCCCCCTTGTAAAAAAATAAAAATAAAAAATGTAAAAGACCATTGGTACCATAGTAATTTGACGAAATTACCATGAAATCATGATAATTTGGTGGTATACTTACATGGTACTTTCATGGTTTTGATGGTAATTTTGTCAAAATACCATGGTACCCATGGTACTTTTTCTGCAGGAGGGGGAGGGGTATCCGAACTAACAATACATGTACTTCCCTGGCGCACTAAAACTTAACGGTTTTAATACAAGAAGAAAAAAGGAATCACACAAAGTGAATGATACATCAGACTTTACGCAGCTCAAATCAATCGGATCAAAAGTGAAAAAAGGAATGAATAAATAAATAAAGGTTAAAGGCTTTCGTTACACACACTGACACTTTAAAGGGCTCAGTGGTGTGGCATTGGTCTCTTCGCTGGAATTATCTGAGTTCAAACAAGTGGATGCCCCAGCGTCCTCTGGTAAGGCATTAATAATCAGTCCTCTAAAACGGAGAGTCGTAACCCCCCCCCCCCCCCCCCCCCCCCCCCCCCCTGCCTAGTTTACAAAAGCATATATGCTTTCATAACACTCTTAAATCAATCAAATCAACTTCATGGTGTTTCAGGGTTTTTTACAGCTCATCCGAAATTGTTGAGGGGAAAAGCAGGGAATGGTTGTATTTTCTAGAAGTGTTTGTTGTTCGATAACTCGATTTACTTCGTGTTATTATTATGTTCTACTTTCTCGAGGACGGAGCCTAACATCACCCCAGGAAAAGACAGATACTATTCTTTCGGCTCTTCTGTTGTTCGCTATTTTTCTTATATATAATACTAGTAAACGAAGCATCTCTACCCCATACCATTCTGCTTCCCCATCAGATATTCGGTTACATATTAAGTGCACTCATCCAATTTATTTGATTGTTAGATTCACAACTGAATTCTTAGTAGACACTCACTGTCCTCAAACCAGGAAGGATATATTTCACTTGAAAAATAAATACAAGAGAAGGATTCTTAATTCGCATTCCAAATGAGATTAAAATAGTCATCATGAACCACATACACCAACGCAGTTTATTTTGTGCGTTTATTGGTTCAATAATATTAATGTTTCTTCTAATAGCATTGTTGCTTTGAATCCGGAAACTACGGTAGCGGTGCTTTCAACATCCCACGCCATACGCCAGCAGATTCAAAGTTCCAAAAGTAGAGAGCACCCCCCCCCCCCTCCTCCTTAAAACAATCTAGCAATCAGACCCCCCCCCCCCCCCCCCCAAAAAAAAAAAAAAAAAAAAAAAAAAAAGGTGTAGGGATGATCGCAGGGCAAAGATTACTGGCTATATAGAGCTTCCCAATATACATATATTATCAATATTGCATCCATGATGTTGTAGTCTTACAGGTTTATCTACATGTATAGGTATGTGGGTGAAACATTTACCAAGGGGATACGGGATCGCTGTTTTAACTGAGGGACGGTATTCTACGGTTAAGACGGAATAATGCTATGACGTATTTAAAGTATTCCGTAACGGAGATTTGTTGGTAATTAAAGTGACAGTCGAATCAGCGAAGCACAAAAATCTCTTTAAAAACTGTATAAGGTACGCCGTAGATGGCGGTATTCGAAAATGAAGAATGTGCAATCTGTGTATTATAATACAAGCGACTCTTCTATCAGGAGGCAGAGACTAAGAACATAACGATCTGGATGTACGCAAAATATATCACGGTATTATCCCTTCTTTGCTTTCTATGAATTTTCTTCATCTAACACATAACTTGGCAACTAAAAACTCTTTTCATGATGCAAACACCTGCTTTACCACTTCTAGAATTCCAACTAGAAATAGATCAATTAATCATTCAACCAAACTACACAAACCATCCAAATCAATCAATCAAACAATAATCAGTTCAAACAATCAAATCATCCAAACAAAAATCAACCAATAAATCTATAAATTATTAAATCAATCAATAATCTGACCTAATTAAGAAGTTATTACTTTCAGTCATCAGTTATTCTCTGAAATTGTCAGTCATTTATTTCAGTCATTTTTTTTTCAGTCATCAGTAATCATTTTTATCCATCATCCATCATCCTGTTCAGTCATAAGCCATTCTTTTCAGTCATCAGTCATTATTTTCAGGCATCAGTCACTCTTTTCAGTCATCAGTCATTATTTTCAGGCATCAGTCATTTATTTCAGTTAGTTGGGTTTTTTTTTCAGTGATCGGTCATCTTTTCAGTCATCAGTCATTCTTTTCAGCCATAAGCCATTCCTTTCAGAGTTCAGATCAGACAGTCACTATTCTTCTCTGCTCTCCACAACACAATCAATCTATTCATCCACTGAATTTTTGAAGATGAGAAAGAGGGTGATGTTCGTTATTCCGAAGATTTGTTATTCCAAAGGTTCGTTATTCCGAAGTTTCGTTATTCCGAAACACGCAAATTGCGTATACCTAGATGTTTGTAAGTCCGAAAATGAAAAAGGGTTCGTTAATCCGAACATTTGTGGCGTTATTCCGAAGGCTCGTTATTCTGAAGGTTCGTTAGTCCAAAAATAAAATAAGATTTGTTATTCTGAAGGTTCGTTAATCCGAAAATGAAATAAGGTCCGTTATTCCGAAGGTTGGACAGTCCGAAAATGAAATAAGGTTCGTCAGTCCAAAAATAACTTACGAACTAACGAACTAACTACCTCAAGCTACACAGATGTAAAATGAAAGCAAATTGTGACTTTGAAACTGACCGGTGTGAGTTTCATCCTTATTTCTAACTACATGATATTACAACAGAGGAAAAATTGATTCTTTCTTGGCAAACCTTGATGACATTCATCCTGCTCAGTCACATTGGAAGTTCAGTGATTTGAACGCGTTGCCCTGCAAGTGTCTGCAAGGTGCGTAGGTTTTGGACCCATGTAGCTTTAGGGCCTTCTAGTACCCCACAATACATGTACTGTAAGTGGGCAAGTCCAAGATATGTCCTATATATGAAGAGTTTGTTTGCAAAAGGGGTTAGATCCAGTTTTGTAACTTCAGAGAAAAATGCATTTGTTTGCCAGGTTTTGCACAGGCATCAATGGAAAAGTGAAATTAGAGAGAGCATTTTTTTTTATGAGTGCTTTAAAAATTTAGCTTGGTAATTTGGATCAAAAGATGGAAACTCAGTTGAATAATATTCTGATATCAATAACTCAGTTTTCATCAAAGTGGATCTAACCCCTTTTGCAAACAAGCTCTTCATATGTACGTTACCAATTATCCTTCCTAAATTGATACAAATAACATCTTACTTGAAATAGAAGAGCTTTCAGCTCGCTGCAATTATCAGAAATACTTAAGGATCTTGCATGTGGTCGGTAACATAGCTCTTACTTGAAATAGAAGAGCTTTCAGCTCGCTGCAATTATCAGAAATACTTAAAGATCTTGCATGTGGTCGGTAACATATGGGACAGAATAGCTTGGATATACCTAATTACTGAACATACAATATTGTACAACACCTACTCAGCTTGTTGTACGCAAGTCTATGGGAGCTAAACATGCTAACATCTTTAAATAGTCCACGTATTGGCAAGTAAACAAACAAACCAACAAAAGTCAATGAGAAGAGTTGACTCAATAATGCATTGTTAATTACCAGTAAGAATTTATTTAATCCCCCCCTTTTTTTATTTACCCCCCCCCTTTTTTCAGCTTTTTTCCCCCTTTTTTTCTGCAATATTCATACCACTGCACGCGTACCATCCAAAATGTACCACTGCACGGTTATGACATCACAATTAACTTGTGCCGCACACGTTTGCAGTCGCAACTTTTTTCTTTGCTTTTTCAACCTTCCTTTCTGAACCAAAATGTTATTGTTTTTCTTCATTTGCATCAATTTCTCATACTTCTGAGGCGTTGTACAATACAAATAGCAAATATTCTAATTCGTGCACTGGTACAAAATTTCGCATTCGGTGAAAGATCGCGACATAACTTCTATTCAATGAAGCCTCGTTGAATAGAAGGTCGCTCTTTCACCTCATGCGAAATCTTGTACCATCGCATTCATGTCTATTTGCTATTTGCTATCATAAAAGTAACCAAGAAGTATATACCAATCAAAGGAATTTGTGAAATCACTCAACCTGTCAATGACAATAAAAGAAACCAAACAATAAAACTTTCAATTAACAAACAAATCAATAAATCATTCAAACCATCAATCAAAAAATGATCAACAATTGGAAACAATTGGAAACAAGTTGATTTTAAATGGAATTGGAATACCAAGTATTCTTTTAATACATAAAACACCACATAAACTGAAACATAAGTATCAATATAATCAAAATTTAGAATTAGACCAAAATCAAAGTACCAAATAGAATAAGTTCAAAGAACAATTAGCATAGAAGTCCATACATTTGTTAACTACATAAAATGAAGAAAATTGGGCCAATAAGCACCCATTATCGCCATGATATCGATAACACTGTTGCATTATTGCTATCTATTGCGCGTATCAATTTTATTCTGACACTTTGATTTAATGCGCATTTGCTGCGCATTTGTTGCGCATTTATTGTGCATTTTTGATCATGAATATTGATGGTGCTTAGGTCGGCCTTTTAATGGATCTGGACAAAATGGCGGAGCTTCAGGGGCCTGGTGAGGCACATTCAAATATTCTGGAAATAAATAATGCAACCTTTACAGCAGGCCACTACTATGTTTCACTCATGGATAAGAGACTTAGATAATACAATCCGATGAAGTAGAATGAAGACTGTATTTACAGTTCCATGATTATATGTTAATATTGCACTGATAACCACAACAGTCTGGGTTTATATTTGACTTCAACCTTGGCATGTTCCTTGGGCAAAAGAATGGGAGCAGCCCAAATGGAGAGAACACCAACATGTAGAGATACGGATGGATCTCATCCAAGATGACAAAAGAACATTTTATTTGCATAAAATGGAAATTTTACCTGGAGGGGCAAATGATATCATAACTCCCTAACCCTACACCCAACAAAACACAAGTTGATGATACTCGTACTTACGGTGCTTATTGTTTGTATCAAGTATCAAATAACCAATTTTGCTCTTGTGCATCCTTGAATCTTAAGCTGTTGACTACTGAATTCTTTCATTCCCACAGGCTTATCAATACACAGGCCACCTGGAAGTCAACCATCCACTGGATCTTTTCACCAATTCTTTCTTCTGAATTGGGAGCACGCATATTCTACTGAATTACATTCAGTCATAATTTCAGATGTCATTCTATCATTTGTCTTGATGTTATCAGTCTTTCAGCATATCATTTCATGGAAAGTTTCATCAAAACTCTGGGGGTTTTTTTTCCAGTTCATTGAAAATTACATCTTATGATACTTAAAGGCATTGGCTAACTTTGTGAGTAGCTGATTTAAAAAATTCTCAAACTAAGATGAAACATGTGTATGAGTACTTGTATTTGTACTCAAAAACCCTGAAACCAACCATAATTTGGAATGAAAAAGTGTAAGTTAGACGCAAACGGCGATTTTATTATCCTTCGTCTCACGAGACAATCACTAAGAGGACCACTTTGCTTGAATTTGAAAATGCCGTTATGTGCCACCCGCAGCGTGATACGCCAATACACACAGTACGCTAAGGTGAGTCATACGCGCATGCGCACTCCTTATGTCTATTCTATGCAACCGACCCTCGTATATTTTTCAAACATTGGTTCACATTTTTGATAATTATAAATACTTCCTGTGGATATTATACTTTGAAACTTTCAGACTGGTATTTTTACACTATAACCCTTATGTTTATCCCATTTTCAAGTAACAAAACAAGATTTTTTAAAATCATAACTATGTTAACCAATGCCTTTAACTTCATTAGGAACACCGGCGTAAATCCCATTTTGAGGAGGGAAGGGGGGATGATTGACTTTTTTACCGAAATTTCTTGCGTGAACTCACACTTAAGTATACACCCACACACCCTTACTCACCTGAGCAGACCCCCACACAAATTTAATTCTTGTATTTTGCGAGCGAGCGAAAAATAACCACTTTTTTGGTTTTAAGAGCATTTCAAATGAAAAATTCTACTATATAACCATTTTCTATGACATTTCTATGAAAAATTTCACCAAATGATTACTAACAATATCATTTTTCTTTGAAATGAAGGGGGGATATTTGTACACGCCATCCCCCCCTCTCGAAAAAGTGGCGGGGATATATCACCGGGTTTACGCCAGTGATTAGGAATCAGTGCATTAAAAATCATAAGCAATTATCGGTCAATAAAACGTGACAACTGCTTTCAAGCTCTGCCAGCAGAGAAATCACACATTTTGCCTTAGCTCACAACTGTCGAGTATCTGCAACTTTCTTGCCATCGACTCTTTAGCCGCCTCTCACAAAACCAAAGAAAAATGTTCGACATTTGGTTAGACAACTGGTTAATCCATGAATCTAAACAAAAAGTGCTGTCAAATTCTTTGAAGAATAACGAAGAGTCACCTTCAGAGTGTCCTCATCCTCAAGCAAGTCCGTAGGTTTTCAGGAGAGGCTCCACCTGCACATCTCGACCTCGGAACTCTCTGAAGACATCTCGAGGGTGACTGCCGCCTCCCATTCCTAGAACTGTCTCTCGGAATCTGATGTATTAAACAAAATATATAATTTCTGCATTAGAACATTATTTATAACACATTTCGGAAAATAGCATTGAACAAAGACATACTGAAGCTTTTTGACATGCACTCAATCAGAGTAAAATTGCACGAATGAACAGAAAGCCAGAATCTAAACAATATATAATGGAAGCGAGGGAACAATTTGCGCATAAGAATGACGAGCTGTGATAGGCTGTCAAGGTAAACAAAATTAGCCTTGCTGCCAGCCGGTTACTCCAATAATACTAAATTAATGCAAGCGTTCTCACAAACTCTAACGGCACAGAATGGGGTCATAACACATTTCTAAGACAAAATTTTAATCATATCATAATTCTGTATATTATGAAAAATTATCAGAATGAGTAGCGAAATCAATATCAAAATTGGTATTAACATAATAACCGACTTCGATCTAAAAATACTTTCTCTCTAAAGTGGACCCAAAAAAGCTATTTGCCATGAATTGAAACCCTTAACTGACACAATGTAATGGGGTACACTGTATGTGTGCTAAATGTCAACTGTGGCATTCAGTTTGTTCCATTAGTCCACTAAAACAAAGTTAGACCATGCACCACTTTGCATACAGGAAATCTCTCTAGCAGATCTATGATTGCTAACAAAAGCAGAAAACAAAGAAAAGGAATCAACTGACCTTGTTCCGACTTTGGCGACCTCTTCTCTGTTACTCAAACCGACATCTTCAAAGGCACTGAAAGCATCTGCTGCCATAACCTACAACACAGAGAATATAACAAAAGGACTTTAGTACACCAAATATTATTGACCGACAAGTGACAAACAACAGCAAGTGCTATAACCCCATCCGAGCACAAACTGATCAGTTCCGGCACTCCTACTTCCCATCTACAATCATCGAGAGGAACCACCAGAGTGACAGCATCGTTAACTCGCCTTCTATCAACACCTCCAAGAAGGCCATCGAAAGATCCTTCTAAATCACCCCCCACCCCCCGCCCTTTTTAAACCTATGTGTTTATGCCCAGAAGGGCCCTGCAATCAGATCCAGAAACCTTCTGTATGTTCTAGTTTGACTACACCTTCGGAAGCAGAGTCAAATGAACAACTATTCATAACAATGACAGTCTAGCTGTACATTAACAAAATTTTTTTAGGTGATTGGTAATCTTTAATGTACATCCATGTACCACTATAACTCGTTAACTCTTTGGACGCCAAGTTCACATCCCTGCGCTACCGGCGGCATTGGAAGGTGGCATTTCACGCTCAATCACGGAGCCTATAATATCTACGCAAAATATATTCATTTCCCCATTTCCCCGGAGGTGGCAGCATCCACTTTTAATTATTTACATTCCTAACTCCACCGGCTTTTGTGTGCAATCATTTACTCCATAGCTTTTTATTGGAAATTGAAATTGAAAGTGGAAATACTTCAGCACACAAGGGGTCACGGCCCAGCACACAAAGAGTTAAGTAACTGAATGGAGAAAATAGTAGGACATAATGACAAAGCATAATACACTTCTTCAGGCTTCTACTATCTTTCCAACTCCCTTTTTTGCAGGAAAGAAATTCACAGCATTTTTTCCATGCCACAGGTCATACTTAAAACATGACAACTTACCTCTGCCCACTTATAAGAATAGTAGCCCGCCGCATACCCAGAAGAGAAGATATGTTGGAATGAACATGGAAAGCGATCCTCCTAAAACGAAAATGAATGATTTGAAAGATTAAAACCACGCACATCTCATCTTATAATACTGCAGATTTCACATGCAGTTTCATGTAAAATAGCAATGCAACACCCTTCATACAGATATCTATACAGTCCTTAAACCAGTAAAAAAAACTATATTCTACAAAATAGACTGTACCCTTGAGAGAGAATATGCATGTGAAGTATAAACAATGTATATAATATGACACTCTGATATCATATTCATTTGGACAGATTCCATACTCTCTTATTGCTTAATCCCTTGAATACTAAGCCTGAAAAAAAAAGCCTGGAGTCTATGGAAAATGTGTGTTATACCAAAATGAATTCATACCAAATGGGTTAAAGAAGAATGAAACCCCGGGGAAAATCAATTTTAATGAAAAGAGAGGATAGAGAGAAGCAATTTTTACAAATTCCCTCAAAACCAGTCATGAAATAAGAAAGTTATGAAAGTTTGAAAAGTCTCAATTTACTTTCTATGGTGATCCTCAAATTGGCAGTGTTGCTTCAAAATGCCAGGTTTAGAGGGACAACACAAAATTTAATATTTTCTCCTTTATCTCTAAAGATGCTGCTTGTATCTTTGTAAACTCAGCATATGTTGTGTCAAATACATTTTCCCATGATATATCTGAGCTAAGGAGACAAGCTGCACCTTCAGAGAAAATAGAGAAAATATTAAATTTCGTGTACAAACGTACTGCCATAAAAAGTAAATAGAGACTTTTCAAACTTTCATAACTTTCTCATTTCGTAACTGATTTTGATGAAAATATAAAAAAAATGCTTTTCTCTATCCTCTTTTCATTAAAATGGTTCTTTCCCAAGGGTTTCATTCTCCTTTAAGATCACACCCCCCCCCCCCCATTAAAGAAAACATGAGCAACAACTTGGAGCACAATAGGTGTCATTTTTTCATACATATGATGTTAATCACCTGTAAAGGTTTGAGGATGGTGTATTCATCTGCTATTCTAGACATCACTTCAAGCCATGGGTCATCACTGTAAATCAATCAAAAGGGCTAAAACACTTAGAGGAGACCAATCAGTAACTACCAATATGAATATTCATTGTTGGGAAACATGCATGTAAAGCCAATATGAAAAATAACTAAATGGCTAAGGATTTGAGATCATATGTGGAAAGGGATGATTCCAGAGACTGGTAACTTCATAGATTCGGGTCAGACGGAGAGATACATATTGTATGTGTGTCAATTCTAAAAATAAAACTGAATGTCATCAGTTCAGAAGCAAAAAAATGAAGGAAACAAAAACAAAAAAATAAATAAAAAATAAAAGTACTAACAAAAACAAACAAAAAGAAGTGATATAAGTATATTAAAGGCATTGGCTAACATTGTTATGATTTTAAAAAATCTTGTTTTGTTACTTGAAAATGGGATAAACATAAGGGTTATAGTGTAAAAATACCAGTCTGAAAGTTTCAAAGTATAATATCCACAGGAAGTATTTTTAAATATAAAAAATGTGAACCAATGTTTGGAAAATATATGAGGGTCGGTTACACAGAATAGACATAAGGAGTGCGCATACGCGTATGACTCACCTTACCGTACAGTGTGTATTGGCGTATCACGCGGCGGGAGGCACATAACGGCATTTTCAAATTCAAGCAAAGTAGTCCTCTTAGTGATTGTCTCGTGAGACGAAGGATAATAAAATTGCCGTTTGCGTCTAACTTACACTTATTCATTCCAAATTATGGTTGGTTTCAGGGTTTTTGAGTACAAATACAAGTACTCATACACATGTTTCATCTTAGTTTGAGAATTTTTTAAATCAGCTACTCACAAAGTTAGCCAATGCCTTTAATCTTCTCCTATCAAAAAAAAAAATGTGGAATAACGTTTCTACCTCGTGTGTAGCTCTAGATCCAGAGCAGAGAAATAGAGTTGCCTCAGCATTGCTGATCCAGCCATATACTTGCGAGCTACCGAAAACGATTAATCAGGAGATATCACCATCAAACAATTATATAAACATGGGATGCATTAACTCAGAATGTACCAATCACCTGAAAATATCATTTGTGCACAGCTGTGATGTAAGAAATAACCACCAAAAATCTAATCTGGGTGCCGCTGCATAAAACTTGCTATTATAGTAACTTTGCCATCTCAATGGTAACTTTTATGGAATACTGGATTTTGATTGGCTGTTGAGCAGCCTTACCATGGTAGTTACCATTCATTGATGGCAAAGTTACTATAATAGCAAGTTTTTATGCAACAGCACCCTGGCATTGTATGGGTTAATCATTAAGGAGTTTGTAGAAAAAAAGGATAACATAAGACTAAAACAGGCAGAATGGAACGGTATAATTCAGTTCCATAGACATCCTTATTCATGCACATGTGTACATATATGTCGATGGTTACTTCCTAGTCCTCTTATAGGTCTACTGAAGGTATATTTGAACTCACAATATTTCTTTTTATACATGTAGATATAATACATGAAGCTCATATTTTGAATAAAGTATTGTGACATGGAAGCCCTAACATATAGGGCAAAGCGTCTTTTGGTTATTGGACCAATCTAATCTTAATCTGCCGACAACAAAGTCCAATATAAAACAAATGTCTTCAGAATAAAGCTTGTTTAGTACTTGATATCAACAGCTTGAAAGGAAATGATACTGGCATGTGAGGTTTGTTCAGGGTTAGGCAGACATGGACACTATACAAGAACTCACCACTGACACTATTCTGCCCTACTCTGGCAAAAGGAAGAAAGAGACACTAGCCAACCAATTTTGAGTTATTGATATTTTCCTATTTTACCTAGTGTGCTCCTCTTCTGGGCCAAATTTCATGCACAAACACACCATTCTCAGAGATATGTTAGGCAAGACATCATGGTATTGCAGTGACATCAGTGTAAATGACAGATACATTTTGCTCTTTTGCAGGAAATGTCACTTTATCACATGCTTCCTTTTGCCAAAATAGGGCAGTATTACTTAAACATATTGGAAAATAAATAGGAATGATTGAAAATAAATACCAGTAAGTCTGCATATCTGAAAGTACAGTGTTTGAACATAGCATCACTCCTAACTTTCAAACCAATAATCCATTACAAGAAAACTAGTTGTACCGGTACCTTTGAGGACTTGCTGGAAGAGACTATCCGGTAGTCTCTCTCCTGTCTGGTAATGACTGCTGACTACACCGATGGTGTTGGGATCATAGAGCCAGTTCTCCATGAACTGTGAGGGCAGCTCTACAGCATCCCACTCCACATTGTTGATTCCTGCAGCCGAGGCATACGGCACTTGGGTTAGCATGTGCTGCAGGCCATGCCCAAACTAGAAAAACAAAAGAACATACAGAACACCATTGTCAACAGACAAACATTGATAGTTAGTTTCTGCAATTTTTTATTCAAATGCAACTTTGAACATAATAACTGAATGGACTGAGGTTGAGTTTAAGATTTTTAGGCGAGTTTTAAAATGGAACAGTACCGTTTCAAAATTTAGGTTTCATGTATGGATGAATGGAACAAATCAATCTGTTATGTTACAGAGTTAAATATACATCCCCAGAAAAATCATTCTGTGATCAATTCAACCATTTTCTTCTATGTATGATTCAAACATGCACAAAGAAAAAGCAAATAAATAAAACAGAATTTGATTTCTCCTTTACAAAGGACTGACTAATAGTTACTTTGATTCACAATTTTTTCAATTTGTTTTAAATATTTTAGGAAACTAGTAGATTGCTTCCAAAGTATGGAAGCAAAATGTTTGCGGGATACAGCTTGTGGTGTACTTGCAAACTGGAAATCAGGCAACTAGAGTCTTTCCTCTTCCTTCCGATCCCTCTCTCTTTCCACAAAGCATCTGCTCCCCCCCCCCCCCCCTTCCAAGGATCACAAAAGGCATGATTATCTCAGCTTTAATCTTGATTAGTTCTTCCTAGAAACACAATGAGCTTGTACATAATAGGCTGACAGGTCCCTAATGCAGCCTGCCTCCTGCATTGTTTAACACAAAGACTTTAATGCCCAAGTCCTGTAAACAAAGAACCAAAGGAGGGCTACACAGAGCTCATGTGTAGGTGTATAGGTCTGGGATAATCCATGACTTAACATACAAGACATAAGGTTCATTGTTACAGTCTGGTTTGTGTTGATGGCTAATCTGATGGAAATGTATTCAAAGCACCAGTGTTGAGGGATTACAAACTTCAAGATAAAAGAAAGTGCAAGGCCTTATGAAATACTGGTCCATTGGATCATGAAATTGGTTCCTTGAAAGCTGGTCTCTTCTGGCTAAAAAATTCTGCTACCGTGTAGAGCAGCATGTATCAACCAATCAAAAAGGACAATGTATTCATAAAACTGCTTCTTTTTCACATGTAGTTAACTAAGATCATTCTCACAACTTTTCAGAATATTCAAAGCAAACAATACTTCTACTGGAACTACTACTGCTGCTGCTACTACTACTACTGCTACTACTGCTGCTGCTACTACTGCTACTGCTACTAAAACAACACTTTAAGAGTATAAACTAATCAAAGCACTTCATCATCATCACCTGGTGCCATCCCTTATTGAGGGGTGACAGTATTATTACTACCCCATTCAATGAATTCAAATATACAGTTTGGTACATTACTATGCACATCTCCACTCCCCAGGGAGGATTCCAGCCAGTCACCCATTTCACCGGAGCCTACATGCTAATCCAGTCACACAAAACCTGTCCACCCTACCAGGGTATCCAATTAGCACCTGGGTGACAGCAGCAAACATGGATTTATGTCTTGCCGAAAGATGTTAGCGATGGGCTGGGATTCAAACCCAGTAGGAGTGAAGTGAATGAACCACGACACAGAAAAATTCCACAGAATTCGGGAAGAACACAAAATTCACAGAATTTCAAGGAAAAAGCAATTTTTGAGGCCAAAAAATTTGAATTACGAAAAATACAGCGAAAAACATAAAAAACAAAACAAAATCCAATAAAACATATCCGTGCATCAGCGGAATATCTGGATCAAACCCGTTGGCAGTGTTTAGCACGTGTTCACGAAGCTTCAGTAGAGTCAGCATGTATACTGCAGTGCATTTATATTAGGGTAACTAACGTTTTTCTTTTTTGGATTTTTACTATTTACAATTGCCTTGTCATATGTTTTGTACATGTCACCAAAGAACAAAGAATTTGTGTATTAGAAAACAGAGAACTGGGGACTTTACACTACACAAGACACCTCCAGATATCTTCTGACATCTTACCTCATGGAAGAGTGTTTCAACCTCTCTGAATGTCATCAATGAAGGCCTGTCTTTCTGAGGTGGTGTCTGATTGCATATCAGGTATGCCACAGGCTTGGTTCCTAGTAGTTCACTCTTCCCTATGTAAACAGGTGTTTTAAATGGAATAAAAAAACAAACACTTTACTACTAAAAACCTTTGACATTCAAGTATACATTTTTCATGACATTACTATCCAGAAATTTTAACTATGGTAATACCTACAATACATGCAAAAAAAGATAATACCTACAATACATGATCTAGAACAGGGATACCAACCATGTAAAAAGCACTGCAGTATTTTGAGGGATGAAAAAAGTATTTTAGGTGGAAAAAAAAAAGTATTTTCACCTTTTCTGCAATAGACATGGGTAGTAATACAATATTTGGGAAAAAAAGTACTTCCATGAAACCTGCAGTTTTTTTAAATTTCAATTCCAGACCAAGTGTAAAAGAATGTGGAGCTCCACTATACAACTGTGAATCAACTATCACTTAACTCCTTAACTACTGAATTCTCTCTTTCCCACAGACTTAATATAGGAGTTGCCCAGTTCCAGTAGGCAGCAAGTTAACACTACAGTACCTCGACACTGATCCATCCAAGCTCCTCCTCTTTTCTCTGCAGGTCTAGAGTATGGATCCAGATAGAAGGAAGCTATGTGCTCTCCTGCCAAAGGGTACATAAACAACACACACATATTCACGGTTACTTGCTTATTTGAAAGTTCATCTGTATTTGTATTATGATTTATTATTTAATGTCAGTATTATTACTATTTCATGTCACAAAAGTTAAACTTTTGATCTCAATACAGATTGAGTAAAAATCTTCGTATCGATATCAAAAGTTTTACTTTTCAATCATGAATGGTTAATTGATAATCTGCATGTAATCTCAAGGTGTCCAAGATGGCACTACATACGAAGAGTACATGGAAAACAATTCAGAAGAACAGAAAACGTACAATACCACAGGAAGTAGGACACAACTAGTTGGCTAGAATGCAAATATCTGCATTAGCTCAGAGTGAATTTATGCCATGAAAATCACTTGGGTGTACTTTATGTTTACATCTTACAGATGAACAGTGAGTTGATAATCTGCATGTAATCTCAAGGTGTCCAAGATGGCACTACATACGAAGAGTACATGAAAACAAATTCAGATGAACAGAAAATGTACAATACCACAGGAAGTGGGACACAACTAGTTGGCTAGAATGCAAATATCTGCATTAGCTCAGAGTGAATTTATGCCATGAAAATCCCTTGGGTGTACTTTATGTTTACATCTTACAGGCTTGTCATATTTCTTTGGCACAACCTGATGTAAGATCAACTGGAGTTCTGGTCATGCGATCATACATGCAATGCGAAAGAAACTGTTCCAAATCAACTGGGAGAGTTAGATTAGTTGCATATAAACACAAGTGTCTAGTGTGAGATTTAGGGATTATCAAATGGATAAGAAATTCACTTACTTTCCCCCAAAGGTGCTTGCACTGCTCAAAGAATTGAGTATATGGGACCACACAAAAATCTGGTATGAATGTTACCCCTGAACTTTTCAGCTTTTTCTTGTCATAATTCCAATATGGGAGAGTTAGATTAGTTGCATATAAACACAAGTGTCTAGTGTGAGATTTAGGGATTATCAAATGGATAAGAAATTCACTTACTTCCCCCACAGGTGCTTGCACTGCTCAAAGAATTGAGTGTATGGGACCACACAAAAATCTGGTATGAATGTGTACCCCTGAATTTTTCAGCTTTTTCTTGTCATAATTCCAATATGGTGGCATTTGAAGAGCAATCCTTTCTACGGGGACACTTTTACTACATGTACATTCTTCCTAACTGACATGGAAACAATGAGAAAGCTCACAAATCATTTTTCACCTTTCCCATAACTCCAGCTTCTCTTTAAACAGAAGCAGGTGGACTCACACCTGCCTGTAAAGATCAAGAATTTTGTCTGCCTTGAATTCTTCCCACTGAAATATGCACAGTTCAATTCAATTCAATTCAATTCAATTCATTTATTTCCATATTCAAATTCAAATTGTACAATGTAAAAAACATGATAAAATACAAACAAGAATCAATTAAGAGTGACAAAAATGCAACAACAAAAAATACAAAAAAAAACAACCAAAGAAGCAGAACATAATGTAATCTGAATACGGAGGAATTGCCAAAAAGCCAAAGACGCTTATCGAGGGCAATCCCAGAATAAGAGTAAAAAGATACATTCATATCATAAAAAACAAAAAGTGCGAGACAGGAAGGCAGAAATTAGAGAGAGGGAGGTTGGAAAGAAAAGGGAGAGAGATAGGGAAAAAAATGAGAATAGAGAATTGACATTTAAAAAAAGATTACGAAGAAAATAAAATATACATGCTAAGTATATTAAAAATCTACACGCAGTATATATGCCTTGTATTTACGTTTGAATGTTAACAAAGTCGGACATAATTTAAGTTCATCTGGAAACCTGTACATAAAGACAAACTGCTCATAAAGACTTCTTTAGTTGTCCCCCATGGGCAGTCTTGATATACAGGGGGGGTGTTTCATGAAAGGACTTCTCGGATGTTTTATCCCACAAAGTCTGTTTTATCCGACAGTTGCCATAGTAACAATGCTTCTCAGCCAATCAAAATCAAGGAAAGATGTCAGATCTGACAACTTGTCAGACAACAAATGTTGATGAAACACTCCCCAGGTTTCACTGTTTCTAATATATGGCTGCATTCATTTCAAGCCACGTGATACCATGGATTTACCTTTGCTGCTGAAAATCTTGTAAAACTGCACATCCTCGTGCCATACCTCAACTTCACCATTTGCAGGCTGTCAAAAGAAAACATCAATGATATAAGATAGCCAGTATGTTCTTCTTTCACAGCAATATGGAAGTCATGTATTGAAAGCCTTTCTGATACTCAAGCCACTAACTCATCATCTTACATTTTGTTTTGCTTTTATTTCTTGATTTTATTTTCATTTGGCAACATAAATCAAGATACAACAATATAATTATACCAAAAGAAAACTAGTTAAAAGAGGTAATTACAAGCTGGCTGGCAACATTCATCAAAGCAACACCCCCTACCCCCCCCCCCCCCCCCACCCCCAACAAACAAACAAACTTAAAGTGATTTGTAGGCAATTCATTTGCCTTGAGCATTTGATAATCCAAGTGGATTTGGCACCTTACAAATCTTATTATTATTGTTATTATTATTATTATAATTTGTAATTCAATTCCAATACTGATATGGTGCAACTCTGATTGCAATGCATAAGGGTGCAACAATGAAGATAACACACTTACCTGGAATTAAAAAATGCTAACTTGAAAAACGAAAGCTTTGATCTTTCAGAATGATAAACATTAACATATCATGTGCAAGAATACAATTTTTTGAATAAACGCTAAGTAATCAATCTAATATTAGATGGGTATTACCAACCTGTATCTTGACTGAGAACAGAAATGAAGTAAGATTGAAGAGCCCGTCTAACACCTTTGACAGCGGGAAATATGGCCTTAGGTCCTCGTCATTAAAGCTGCAAAGGAAAGAAAAGAGAAATGCATACAATACAGAATGCTATAAAATGTGGTGAGTTATGACAATTTTTTTAAAATAATAACAATAATAATAATAATAATAATAATAATAATAATGGCGGCTTCTTATATAGCACTCAAGTCCATTACGCCGTGATGCTCATGGCACTCCATCATTGTTAAAGCTTGGCTGCCAAATTTGTAGCACTCTGGCATATCAGGTCCCCATTTACACTTGAGAGTGGAAAATGTGGCTTAATATCTTGCTAAGAGATGTTAGTGCAGGGCAGGGGTTGGAACCTTTGACTCTGATTCAGAGTCAAGTGAATAAACCACTATACCATGACATCTCAAAATTTTCTAAAAGAAATATTTTAAAAGCAAAAGAAAAAAATGGGAAAGCATGCAAGACTACAGAAGTTCTATGACAAAAATTTTAATATTAAAAAAAAACAAAAACATAAAATCAAGGTAAAGCATATTATCTATTCATGAAACCAGAATTGAAATAGACTGGAGTTTCTCATTTCTTGATATCGGAATACTTGCATCACTAACTATCTGGTATCTTAATGATATGATGCAAATGCCACCTTCTCCTTTTTCTTTGTAATCTTCTCCATTTTATCCTTGCTCTGATTTACTTTACTCTGTATAACATATAACATCACATGTTTTATAAATACTGTTATTATGTCTTCAGCATCCCCAACATAAGCTCTGCTTTTTGGGTGTTTGCTGCCTTCTTTGTTTTACATATTGGAATTATGTACTTTATGTTATTGTCTCAGAAGGAAACAAATGTGAATTTCATTTCATTTCATTTCTCACAAACCTACAAGGTACGTACAAACCTGAATAGATGTTCTCTCTGTCTCTCAGCCCAGAATGAGAGATCCCAAAGGTTGAGAGCTCCTGTAAAACCATTGGAAGATGCAAAGGACTGCAGCTCAGTCAACTCTCTGTGAAAAGAAGAAAAGAAAAATGCATAACCATGCACTGAAAAGATCATTTAAAAAAAAAATCATTTAAAAAAAAAATCAACAGGCATGTCAACTTCCAATATGTGGGTGCATGTAAAGTTAAATGAATGCATCACATGAAAAGAAATGAGAAAAGAAAAAAAAATCAAATAACTTTAGAGGGACTCACCCTAATGTATATCAATTTCATACTGTTTATTCTGTGAAAATGGTTAGTCAAAATATGAGTTAATTGGACATTTACCTAGCCACATTTGCTACTAGTTTGGGTTTGTCAAAGATATGGCTTAGGATTTGGGCAGCTAGTAGGTATACAAATTGGATAAGGGATTATGTATAGATTTAGATCCAGCACTAGAGTTACAATTTAGGTTAGTGTTAAGACATCGACCGACTGTAGTGACAGTTGTCATCAGAAAATCTCCATATGACATGAAGGACATACCGCATAGCTGCCTCTTTGCTTCTATCTCTCAGGTCATGAATGAGTTTCCATACATTCTCTGCTTGGCCAGCCATCTTAGATTCAAGAGACAGGGCAGCAAAATCCTTGTAACCAAGCAATGAAGATATCTCTTTTCTGTAAGAAACAACATGTACCTTGCACAATATCAATAAAATATAGAAGATAAGGTCTGACACCGGCAAAGGGCAGACAACGTATTTCATGACAATGGGCCACTCCTCATTCCTTCTCTTTATGACTGGTAGATCTGAACCAAATAACAACTGGCCTCTCTGTTAACTCCATAATTATCTGATTACTGCTTTGCACACTTAATTCTTTAAACTAATTCTCGCATTTCACAATCACTGCATCCTCATTCGGTTCAGTTGCGACAGTCACTCTAGCGCGTTAATTCTGGGAGATGGGTCGACAACAGTACCATTAACACCTTGCACCTCATTCTAAGTGATTACAGACTTCTGACACTTCGTATTTTCCCTGGGCTCTCACAGCTAGTTTTACTAACTCATCCTTCTTCTTCCCTGCATTTGGAATCCCTCGGTCAGTTAAATATTTCCTCAATTGGTTAACTCTAACTCGCAGCATCTGCTATCTTGGCAATAGTTGTCGACCCGTGAGTGGGAAAATAGGCCTCTTGTGGTATGGATGTTGATGGCACATGCATTGTGAAATGCGAGAATTACAAACATATAAAACAGCACTGTTATATTTACAAATATGTTATTAAAAAGGTATCCTTAAAAAAAAAAGACAAATACTGATTATTCTTAATGAAGTGAAGGTAGGCAAACATATGAGGATATTAACAACCACAGCTTTTTGGATGTAAGCAACAGCCAAGTTACAAAGACTCTCATACATACCTGAGTTTTCTAATATCTTCTATGATGCCACTATTGTTATGCGTCTCACTGGATGCCCTGGTCACATATGCTCTGTACACAATCTCTCTCAAGTCCTGTCTTCTACTGTGCTTCATGAATGGTTCAAAACACGGCAGGTCAAGGGTCAACTTCCAGGGACCTTTATCTGGATCTACTCTGAAATGTTGATAACAGAAACATAAACTCAATCCAACTTTTCAATTTAAATATTATATCTTTTGTCCACCTAATGGGGTGTTGCAAGAAAGTTGCAATCGATTGCAAATAATTGCCAATTTTGAAACGACTATTCTGATTGGCTCAGGGTCTGCCCTTTCAAGAAGACATGCATGCAGAGTTCGGCACTTTTATTTCCGAATTTTGGTTCGGTTCGGGGTTCGGCAATTCAGTATCAAAAAAAAATATAAGGGTGAGCATCGATAACAAATGACCACCAGAACCCTCTCTATCTTTACTGCATTTGGAAGTCATTGTTCCTTATAAATATATTTTGTATGACAAAAAATAGTTACTGCATTTTATTGAATGATTCTTTGTTCTTTATTTTATTTTCTGAATGAAAGGGAAAGATAATTTTCATATACTGATTAATAGAAAACGAGAAATTTTGAAAAAAAATCGAAATAAAGGAAAGGAACGAAAATATTAAAAGAAATTATCAATAAAGCAGTGTTTTTCTATTTTTTTTTGGTGAATATTTATTTAGTATTATGATCGATCATGATTGTTGATCAATTACAACCTTTTACGATCGATTACAATCATGAGTATTAAAAAAAAAGTATCTGTGGGCATATTTTGAAGCTTTCAACATGATTTGGGGGGAAAACAACTAGAATTCATGGTGCCAAATATTTTGAAATTTATCAGAATCAAAGGAAAAATGAGACACAAGCTGTATTAAAGTGTTTTTCTGAGACACAAGCTGTATTAAAGTGTTTTTCTATCTTTTATTTAAGAACAGCTTTTAGAAGATGAATTAAAAGAAATCCCACCAATAAATGTATTTATTAATTTTTAAATAAAGCAAAGGTGTATCTCCCATTATTAATTCAGGACAAGGTCTTCACCGAGGGCTGAATTAATGATCCTGTATTATAAACTGTCGAACTTCCGAACCTGGCCTTTGAGTTCGGTTCGGTTCGGTCCTGTTCGGAAGTGCCATGTTCGGCGAATTTCCGTTCGGTTCGGCGGTTCGGTAACAGCCCTAAAAAAATCTTGACTTACTTTTGAGATTGAGGAGAGGCTGAAGCAGCCATTAGTTGTCTGAGTGAGGCAGGTAAACCTTCAACATCCTTCTCATCTGTGAGTTCCAAGCTGAATGCCTTGGTTGCATCAAGCACATTGTTGCTATAAAGATTTGATTTTTAAAACAGTAAGAATATATAAAAATGAAACTGAAAGAACTTGCCACTTAAGTTCTCTTGAATCTGAATAAATATTGCTATTTGTCAAATATGGATTCAAGAAAGCATACAGGTTTTTTTTGTTTCTTTGTTTGTTTGTTTCTCTTGCATACTGTAAAAACGTGATATGCCAGAGCTTTCACAATTCTTAAATTTTGCACAATGCTGTCATCATTAGCTGTTTCTTTAAAGAAAAAATCTTTCAAGAAAAGTAAATGCAGTGGTATTGAATAAGTTCACTCCATGGAACTTTTGCAAAAATAAACAAGTAACTTTAATGCTTTATGAACATGACAGTTCTGAATTTATGGTGCTTTATTTTCTCACGTAATTTTCTTTTAGATCTTTTTTAAAGATTTAGAAACATTAAATTTATTGACATAAAAAGAAAATACATGCACATTAACAGCAAGAGCTTTTTTCAATATCAAGTTCATATCTCCCAAGACATTCTCTCATAGTTATAGACTGTAGATTGTCTCACCTGAAGTCAGTGCTTAACTTTGCCAACTGGAGCCTAATCTGATTAAATGTCTCTTTGTCTTTGCCTGTGAGTTCCACTCCACCCTGCCTGGCTTGCCTGATGGCTGCTTCAAGTATTCTCTGCTGTGGGGTGTCAAAGTTCATTTTCTCTGCATGCTTTGACAGTTCCTGCAATAAGTCAAAAGGGTACTGATAATAAGGACCTGAAGAAAGGTGTGAATGTGGGGGGAGGGGAGGGGTGGTTATAGCCATCATCTTTTCTTGGTGTGTGGATTTAGAGTTCCTAAATCAACTGTTCATGTCTACAACCTAGTAACACATAACTACATGTGCACATGTATTTCATCCACACTAGTTTGTAAGCCTTTTTTCTCTTATTTCTATTTCAACTTGTCTAGATATTTCTTAGAAAGATAGGAATATATATTTTATTATGAATGTATAATTCACCAGTATGCATTTTGACTTCACAGCCAAAATGGAAGCGAATGAGGCAAGTCAATGTCACTGGATGTGGATTGCGACGCAATTTTACCTTCATTGTATTATAGATGATTTCACTCTGTGAGAGTTTACTGGAAACCATGACGACTGCTGGTTGAGCTTCCTGATAAGCTTCCCTCAACTCCTGGTTATTCTTGACTCCATTGAGGTGTGAGACCATACCCCATCCATACTCCAAGGGGGCACCAAGCCTCTCTAGGGGGTCTGATACCTTGGACCAGGTCAGATCACTAGCAGCATAACCTGACGAGAGGAAGGTAAACAATAGCATTACCCTGTTTTAAAAAAAATAAGCCTGAGATAACTTGGGCAAGGGTCTCTGGAAAATGTCTGTTATACTGAAATTGAACTGTGTTCAACATTGAAAAGTGCATTTTTTAAGCTCATTAATGCATGACGCTGTAAACATTTGTTCTGTAAATCTGAATGTATCCCAACTGCCTTTAATATTACTACAGACAATTCATCCTCGAAACAATTTGCCTTACAATTCTGAATATATAGTAATTTCTTTCAAGCTACAATACAGTGATATAACTTCCCCACAACTGTTCTAATACTGTTTAAGAGGCAAACATACCAGAAAAAATTACCAGCTGCCAATAAAAGAAATCTGTCCAGCAAGGCAAAGACTCCCATTAGAGACTACATCAAATAAAAAAAATTAAAAAAATAAAACAAAAACATCTTCACATCTTCAAGTCAATATGCTCAACACAACCTTTACAACATATAAGAAACAATAATTTATTGAAGCCTAAACATGTCAATATGCTCAACACAACCTTTACAACATATAAGAAACAATAATTTACTGAAGCCTAAACAATACCTTTGTACATGTCTTCAATATCCCTGATGCCCTTCTCAAAATCCTGGACCAACTTCTGCATCCCAGGAGCTACATGGCTGGCATGGAATGCACTGAACCTAGGTAGGCCATTTTGAAAGAGGACAGAGTTCTCTGAGTCGGGCACAGCAGTACAGAAATGGCTGCTTGGCTGAATGTACCTGGAGAGGCATAGGAAATGAATCAATGAACAATTATAATGCTTGCTATATACGTACTGTACATGTATGTCACTTGGCATCCTGATAAGGGCAAGTTTAAACTATTTTGTCTCATACATTACTGACCCACTTAGTAAAAGTGGCTCTTCAAGAGCTGGACACTCTATGAAATATGACGTAAAATGATACACTTGATGACAATACATGTTTATAACACCCTACTACTTTATATGGGAAATCAAAATAACCAAATACTCTGGAATTGCCCATTAATTTCTGATACAAACTACACTGTACCTGTACACACGATTCATAACACTGAATACATTTTAAGGTAGTGAGAACCGTTTACAACCAACAAAAGTTGAAATTTTTCATGCCATCATCATCCTTCTCTCTCTTTACATCATTCTGAAAACCTAATGTTTGCAGGGCATGGTATCAATTGGGGTCCAGTATGTACAGAACACTGTACATTTCCCTCTCCCCCCCCCAACACTCAACAAATAAGGATAAACCGTTGGCTGAGCCAGCACTCATTAAGACAGAAACGAGCTTCAGATGACAAAATATGGTGTCCATGATCTCCATTAAAACTGTATTCAAGCTTCAGAACCCTAATTAGTCAGCTCTGGTTTGGGAAAAAAAACTGTCGATTCATACTGAAGCAGCGCTTTGAAATGCAATATTTGAATTTTAATGTACCTCTCAAAGAAATTTCCCACAGCAGAACAGTAAAGATTGAGAGGCTTCGCACCTGACACTACAGCAATTGAGAGCAGGATGAGAAGTAGTGTAATTATTCTCCTGCAAACAAAAAAAAAAGGAGGGAGAATATCTTGCACAGTAAGTCTTCCATTGGGCAATAGTGCATCGTGAGTCATCAGAATGATGATTGCTTTTAAAGACTGTTAAAGACTATTAAAGAAATTTAAAGCCTAACACAGCCCACAGCAACAGGCAATCACTGCAAATGACTAGGATGACTTGTGTTCACTGGTGTCTGTACAAGGTTGTTTGTACTAGGGCTTAACCGATGTGGAATTTTGCTGCCGATCTGATCCCCGATGTTTTTACCTCCGCATCGGCCCGATTCCGATTCCGATACCGATGCAGCGCAGAGCGCGGCTAAAGTAGAGATGAGTAATACAATAACAAAAATTTAATTCTGTCTGCTATGCCCGCAATGCAAAACAACATAGGGTCTAAGTGTGATTGTAACCGCCAAACATCTGTTGTTTGCATCGGTTCCGCATCGGCTCACCATCAAAATATTTACCGATTCCGATGTTTAGCCGATGCGGCCAAGAATCGGCAATCACCGATCTCCGATGCGAATATCGGTTAAGCCCTAGTTTGTACAATACATGTACTGGTATCTGAGAAGCCTCAGACCGTTGTGTTTACCGGTACATGTATTTCTTTTCATTAGCATCCTTTCAACACAATGCATACAGGAACCGGGTGACCCCTGTATTAAGTCTATGGGGATTGCAGAATTCAGTAAGGTACTTAGTCAACGGGCCGGGTGAAGGTACGGTATCTGCATTCATCAGTCTGCCCTACTAATGAATGTCGATACCATATAACAGGATTATGAAAATGACACAACTGCTGACTACCCTGGTACAATTACAAACACAAACTAAAAATCCAGCATAAATGAGAGTGGTATAGAATATTTTACACGCACCAGTTTGAAATGAAAAGACTGCCAACTACCTGGATACAATTTTTTTTTTTTAATTTAAAAACCTGAAAACCAAGCATCAATAAGAGTGGTACCGGTATCTAGAAATCGTATTAATAACAAAAAAATCATCCACTCGCATGATTGAATAGGCCATGCCTTTTCCTAATTTGTTTTGCTTTAAGGGGGAATTTTCCCAAAATCCAGATTCCTAACAATCAGCGGCAGGGGTGACACCAGGGAATGTTGATAGAGGGGGCATGAATGACCAATAGGTGAGTTTATTCAAGTTTTGAATGAACAAATAGGGGTATTATAAAGCATGAGCAAGCCCTCTCTTTCGGACTTTCCCTATGCATTTCTTTCTCCTCCCTCCTTTTCTTCTTTTTCTCTTTTCTTCGTGGGGGATCACTTACGGAATCTTAGGGGACAGTCACCCCCCTGCCACCCCCCCCCCTCCCTTGTATATGTAGTTGTAGCACCGCCGTGGCCAGCCTGGTTAGTGGTCAAAATTCTAGCACAGTACTAGTGATACTTTACCTAGTAACTAAATGTAAGACTAAGAGGCCAACAATTGCACTGCGGGCCATGAAAAAGGGCCACTTTCTTCAAGTTGGATAGAACATGTGGCAACTTTCTTATTCAACTGTTAAGCAACAATACACGAATATTAAACAAATCAATTGTATGAATTGGGAACATTTTAAGACTAACTCATTAACTCAACTGGTATTAAAATCTGCATCTGAATACCATTACCATATCGCCTACACCAGTACATACATATGTAAATGAGTGGAAACTTGCCAGTTGCCACAAAACCAACAACAATTAATGTTAGACCTAACAAAAATTAAATCTTTAATTTGAAAATGTTATCTCTCATTAACATCACATTGTCTCTATGATTCTATTCTAAATTTCTAATCAATTCAAATAATAGGCCCTACCTGTCCTTAATTAGAATATCTATCTATACAGAACCCTCTCTTTTTTTGGTACAAGTAGACTCTAAGAGTTTATTTCAGCATCACCAGTCCGGGGATCACACATGATCTCATGTTGATCAATCTTACCTTCTACTTCTAGCGAGCGGGCAAATGCCACAAACCCGTCGGCATCTCGGCCGTAACTTCCCCGGGTAAGTTTGGGAGCGGACGTTGCTCAGCAAAGCAACTTTCAAAGCGTTCATCTTTGGAGTTTATGGCGAAATTTCACACAATTTGACCCAGTAATTTTTGTCTATCGAAACAGATAAAGAACCACTATAGATCTACAGAAGCTACTTCATTCTTTAATTTGAGAACCGTAGGGAATCCCATACAACCCCAGGCTCAGCTCAGAGACGTGAAGAGTAGACCAGAGATTGTACAGCGCATAAGTACAGTACACACATGCAGCGCAGTGTGCATTGTGCATGTGGCGCATATGCAGCTAGCTAGCATGCACTCTCGAACTCTCTCTTAAATTCATCAAGCAACATCATCTTTCATGTCATGATGCGTGCGCTTTATATATTATGATCTTTGGAGTCGTTTGAGCATGGTTTGGAGTCATAGAGATACCCCCCCCCCCCCCCCCTCCCCACTACTCCTGGGTCGGAGGGACCGCATGCGCGTTCCTAAAATCTCCGGTAAGGGGTACTTTTCGGCCGACAAAGTCCGGCCCGAGAATTGTAAAAAAAAAAAAAAAAAAAAAGGTATGTACATGTATTTGACTTTTCGCCCGGAGCTTTCCTTAACCCTAATACTCCCGGGGTATTTCAAAGCTTGTTATTACCGGGGGGGGGGGGGGGCATTATGGCCCCCCTGAGATCTCGGCCATGGGTCGCCCGATTGCCTCAAAATTTTGCACAAGGGTCAAGAATTATGTAATCTACAAAGTTGTATAGCTAAATGTATGAAAGTCCTTTCATTTTTTTAAAATTAATTAATTTATGCGAGAAATCATAGATTTTGGTATTTCAATCAATCAATCAATCAATCAATTTTCTTTATTGTCATGTTTTAAAAACACAAAAATTGTTTTCGGACTCTTTATAAAATACAATAACAACAAAAACATCTTTGACATGTACAGTATACACAAATAGGGTGCTACAAATACAAAATGAATACCTGAGAAAGACATATGCAAAATACAACTTATGTAAAAGTAAGAGACAAAAGAAAAGATGTCATAAATGCCCTCCTCTGTTACCCATACCCCATATTGCACAACCATACCCCATATTGCACAACCATACCCCATATTGCACAAGCTTACCCCATATTGCACAAAATTTCTCACTAAATAAAGCCTCAGGAATAGCAATTTTTGGTACAAATGTCTTTCATACTTTCTCATCAATTCCTGAAAGAAAAAGATAGGTTGTGGTAATTATTTATTATGTATTTTATTGTTTTTCAATTTTCTTATGTATTTCTTTGTTTTTCGTCAAGCGTTTTATGTAAAGATTCAGATGCGTATGTGTGGGTGTGGGTGTGGGTGTGTGTGTGTGTGTGTGTGTGTGTGTGTGGGTGTGTGAGGGTGTGTGTGTGTGTGGTAATTATTTACACTATTTGAAACAATGATGATACTTACTAGAAAAGTATTTACATAAATTGGAAAAGCTCCTGATTTTGTCCATAGGGTTATACACAGTCATATAGAGAAATAACGAAATTTCAGTGACATGTGTTCGGTAAACTAATCTGACACCCGCACGGTAGGTCCGATCGCCATAAATTTGGTATCAAAATGTGTGGGAAGGATCAGAGAAAAAAGTCATGAAATTTCGTTTCGAAATATTGAGGCGTTAGGAAGTACCGACAAAAATTTGACAGGGGGGGGGGCCATAATGGCCCCCGGGAGTATTAGGGTTAAAAAGGGGGTCTTTTTCACCTTCGATCAAAATTATGATAAATTTGGTCTTCGACGTTAGGGTATGAAATGCAGATTACAATCATCACTAAATTCGTATGTTTCTACGATGGTTATTGATCATGTTATTTCCGATCATTTGGAACGGCGCCAAGTCGTCTTAACTTTCCTGAAATAGGGGGTTGAAATGAGAGCTCACTTGAGATAGGGGGTACGTTGAGCAGTGTTCCGGATTTAGGGGGTCTACAATGCGGGAAAAGCCCGGTGCGAAAATGCCCACGAAAACCCCCGCGAAAGGGAGGTTTCAGATATATTGGCTGTTCGGAAATAGGGGTGCTTGAAATTTGGAACAAGCATTTGCGTACCCTAAATAACACTGAGTGGGGGGGGGGGGGGAGATACCGTACCGGTATACTAATTAGTATCTCTATGTTTGGAGTAGATACTATCTAGACAGAATGTTTTTGTTGTGGTGGTGGTGGTCACTGGTGGTGGTAGTGGTGGTGATGGTGGTGGTGGTGGTGGTGGTGGTTTTTAGTTTTTACGGCGCTCTAGTCATTCATAATGTAAATATTTACGCCATCTCAGTTGCATCGAAATGGCATGTCCTAGAAGAATACTTGGAGTAACAAGACTGGATAGGATAAGGAATACAGAAGTAAGAAAGAGCCTAAATGTAAGGTTAACAGTAATGTTACAGACCGGATCACGCAAAAAAGATTGCGTTACTTTGGACATGTCCAGAGAATGGCTCCAACACGACCCCCCAAAATGGTACTATCTAGAGGGAAGAGCAAGGAGGTCAAGACCAAGAGGAAGACCTTCAAAAAGATTTACAGACTGCTTAAGATCTGACTGTGCAAGTAGATACCTTGGAATACAGAAATAAGAAAAAAGTTACAGACCTTATTCGCTGCAGAGGCCGCGGAACGTTGTTGTTGTTGTTTTTTTTTTTGTTTGTTTGGTTGGTTGTTTTTTTTTTTGAGTGAGGGGACTGACACCCAAACAAGCCAAGGCCAGGGGCTGTGGGGCCTTAGAAGCTTTAAATTAGATAAGCATTTTTACAGTTAATATTTTTTTGGGGGTGCCAAAATTGTGGGGGGCTGCAGCCCCCAGGCCCCCCCCCCCCCGCTTCCACGGCCCCTGTTGTGAACAGACAAAACCTTATATAATGAGAGAGAATGGGGGATCCTTACAATATACAAGACCAAAATTGAAGGGGAAAAAAGGAATTTCGCCGCCTGAAGCTTTGAAACATCTGTCATACGCCTGTAAGTTAAATCGGATACATCTCCTCGCTCTAAAATCTTGCCAGTTATTAACAACCGTGAAATCGGAGAATGTCTAATCTAACGTCAGGATGCATCTTTTAAAAAAGGCAACTGACAGGTCGCTGCCAAATATTATGTCTCTAGCATTTCGAAGCTGTTCGTTTATTCCGAAGATTCGTTAGTCCGAAAATGAAGGTTCGTTATTTCGAATGTTCGTTAATCCGAAAACGAAATAAGCCTGGTTAGTTATTCCGAAGATTCGTTAGTCCGAAAATAAAATAAGGTTCTTAGTACTGTTCGTTATCTATTTTCGGACTAACGAACCTTATTTCATTTTCGGACTAACGAATCTTCGGAATAACGAACCTCATTTCGTTTTCGGATTAACGAACCTTCGGAATAACGAACATCACCCCATATTGGTTACTGTCCCAAACCACCCTGTTTCTGAATATAATTACGAGCGAGCGAAGCGAGCGAGGAGAAACATGATTAATTATTTAGTCATCAAAACAGACTTACGTATTCGGCCAACTCGCGTCCATGCCCAATTCGTTTGCCTTCCCAAACTATCCTGTGTGAGCACATGCAGTATAGCCTTAAACTCCTTGATACGATTCAAAGAGATTTAATAGGCCTATCTGCCCAATATGACGTTGGTTGGCTCGTCGCTTGCCATCCAAAACCATACTAGTATGTTGTTTTATAAAGTCATCCATTATAATGGTGTGTCTGCGAGTGAGCGAAACGAGCCTGACCGGAAAAAAAGAACTCCATTTACTTTAAAGCGTGGAACTGTAACCAAAACAAAGTTACTTTTACTAACGTTCATGTTCCAGGAGAATTCGAGGATGCACCATGCTGCAAAAATATTATGACATTCGGACATAATTATTGCTAAGGAAAAAACAGTGCTTGCTGCTCAAAAATAATTATCTTTTTCTGGATTTTATGAGGGAGGGTATAGCTAGCGAGCCAGAAAATTGATTTTTTTTTTTCTTTTGAGATAAGGTTCTAGTGTATTGTTATTCCATTAAAACGTGCATTGTTACAGGCATCTACCTTTCTCGTATTTGAGAAATTATCTCCTGAAAATTCATTTATTTTAGATCAACTTGCCGCTCATGACTCCTCGCAGTGATATAATTATTAGAGAGACATAGCGTAGACAGGTCTGAGGGCCGGGGGATGATTCCCCCCGCCCCTTGATACATATTTATATACACACGTAATGTACATCCACTTCAAAAAACTCGGGGGGGGGGGGGGTGCTCTCTCGCTCTCTCTCGAATTTGGTTAATACACAATGGATTGCCTCTCCAATCTTTTGTCTGATCAGAACGTTCCGGCGCCATTGCTTGTGGTTCAAAGTCCGGAGACTTATCCACTGGGCCACAACACCTCTACTTAATACCGATAATATTGTCATACTGCGTTATTCTCTCATCATATCCTATTCATATTCTCTCATTATGTATCCCCCATCTCCCGCTTTATACGCCCACCTGGAGAGACAAAAAAAAAACCATCAAAAAACACAACAACAACAACACAGATTTCCTTTCATAATTATAACCAGCGTTGCAGATAATTAACGAGTGCTATAACATTAGAGACAAGATGCAAAGCAATTTCCTTTCATAAGAATAGTTGGACATTGGTTCAGATACTCAAAATGCGAGCGAGCGCTTTCAGATTTTTCTTTTTCTTTGAGTCTTTCTTTATTTTCTTTTCTTTTTTTTTACTCTTAAATTGCCCCTTTCTCTCTCTCTTGTTTTTTATTGGATTAACAGGGAGGCATGTCATTTTTACGGTGAATTATTGGGGAAAGATAATACAGGCCATCCCACCACCTAAAATATTGGGAAGGGGGTATATTCCCTATCCCTCCGGATCGATACCTATGGTTGTTGTTTACCCTGCCAAGCAAAATATGTCGAAAATCATTCATTAAAAACATATATAAAGCCTATAAAGCATGAAAATGGGACTTTTCCTATTTTTCTTTTTAAACACACATGCACACGTTGGTTTTTTTAGGCCTATGCCTATAGCACGACAATTTATTTTAATTCATGATAAAAGCAATGTAGATAAAATGCCTTGCTCAAGGACATAAGTGCCATGCCGTGAACAGAACCTCCGATCTTTGCGTTTCCAGTCAAGTGTCTTTTACCACTCGACTACGACAATGTCCCTCTGCACCTTTTTCATACTCTTGTGTGCACTCTTCGCCAACTTTTCGTCAGTGCCCCATTAAAAAAAATCATATTTTTTTTCTGGACCAGGTATCCCTCCACTTTTAAGAACGCTCTGCCACCCCTATAATTATGGTTAAGATACATCGGGGGGGGGGGGGGCACAGAGCCCTGAGCCCAAACATGCCAAGAAAAGGAGAGGTGCAAAAGTCCAGAGACTTTCATTAAAAGTGCGACAGTGCTCTGAATTTCCAATCTACCGAAAATAAAATTGTCTTTTCTAGCTCGATGTCTCAATTTTTTTAACCTTGGGCGTCGCTATAGGCCTATATGCAACGCTTTTAAACAGCAAAAGCCATGCACTCAGTCAACGAATGATATTCCTTTTATAGCAGCCCCTGAGAACATAGTACTGGACTTCTCCCCCCCTTAGCGGGGGTGGGGGAAAGGGGTTAATTGCCCCCCCCCCCTCAAAAAAAAAAAATCAACCCCTTTTTTCTCCACATCCTTCCCCCACTCGGCGGCTTCGCTCCCTCGCTTTCGTGTTCCCTCGAATATCGAACATACTCTTGCACCCAGGAGTCCGGAAAAAAATTACTTGCCCGGCCTTAAAAATTTATGTTTGACTCATACACGGTGGTGATCACACAACAAGAGAAATTTAGCACGCTTTGTATTTTAGCGCCCAACTACACCCAGCTAGTTTCATGATGCATATAGCGCATACGTATGCACGCTATATATTCCTCCATCTCTGCGCTGCACTAAGGACGAATCCTCGTCAAATTTCGTCCAAATTTATTGTAATTTGAACAAGAACCCATCCAAGTATGGATGACGACGATAGAAAGTCAGGTAAAACAATTACAGCTTTTCATATGATTGCTGCTAATATTGGTCAGTGCCCGTCTTAAATAGGATTTGTGATCGTGAACATGACTTGAAACATTTTACTTTTGTGGCGATAGCGTGGTGTTGGCGTTTGCGGACAGCATGCATGGGTACTACTTGTAGTACTTGTACGTGTGTGTGAGCTGTGTGGACAGTGCAGTGGTATGGTATGATATGCATGCTGGGGGGCCCATAGATACTAGCTGTGGCTATGCCAGTGTGTCTGCGCCCCTAACACAGTAAGATTTCACTTGAAATTGAAAAGCCTTTTCTTTGGTATTCCCCTTATGGCTGACATGGCTGACCATTGTGCTGAAAATCTCGGCATTATCGTGAAATAGGAAACCACCGTCATGACCGTTCACTTTGTACAGCAGTCACACGCATTGGTTTCCTATTTCCACCTCCATTCTCTTCGTACACAAACTTGTGCGTGCGTCAAATGAACGAGTGGTTTCCTAAACCACGATATGGCCAAAATCTCTTCAAAATTCGAGTAAGACTAGATAAAATGTCATTTTCACAAGAGTCAAGATCAAGAAAATCAACCAATCAGTCAATCAATGGCCAGATGGGAATGCCATAGTTTAACCCATTCGTGACAGGAATTAAAGCCTAATTTGATCAGCTTTTATTCTTCAAATTGGCAACACCAACATTCTTATTTTATTGCTACATTTTTCTTATAAAACGTCATGTATCTGAAATGAATATAAATTGACAGAAATTATGATGAGAAGTCATAAAGTTGCCAATTTGCAGGGGAAAACGGTGATTTTAAACCTTCTATCACATTGCCAATTTAAGGATTTTAATGCTTATTTTCCTTTGAAAAATTTTCAGCATCAAACAACAAATATTGACTCAACCAAAATGTGCACAGTTTGTGTAGAATTTTTTGCTCTTTCTGCTCATGTATTTGGCATGATTTTTAGGGCTTTGCATCAAAAGATATTAGGCCAAACCACAAAATGTGGACCTCTGTCATGAATGGGTTAACCATGAATGCTGGAGTGGAGTGGTGTCAATTTAAATGAATTATAATAAAGGTTCCCATGTCTGTGCACTCATTCACTTTACACGCAGTTCGAGATAATTTGTATGAAAGGTGGCATTTTCAAGGCATATCTCTGTAATTCATTGATTATTGGATAATTCAAGTTCAAAAATAAAAATGTGTAGACTAGATCTAACGTTAGATCTAGACCTACCCCTCTACTGGCATTCTCGTGAAATAAGTCACCAGCCCATTCACTGCCGTTTATTTCGTCAGTGCTGGTGACGTCTTTCCACTCTCATAGACTTTGTACACGTGAGACGAGAGGTGACTTATTTCACGATAAGGCCGACCTACTTAATGTTAAATAGACTTTTCTCATCAGGTTTTTCAAATATTTGCAGCAATCGTGTCACATTAATATCAATAATATTAAAAATGATGAAGGTTCTGTGTTCATTGCGTCTTTTGTAAAGTTAGAATCGTGCAGTTTAATAGACATATGCGCAGACATTACCTTTTTATTACCAGATGTACTGGAAATATGCAGAAGTCTGCAGTCGAGTTTCCAGATCTATCTATCATCCAGTTCATTTCTATCTTGTTCAAGTTCTATAATTTGGGGCACCAAACCATTACATTGCATGATAATGTTCTTTCGCGGCCCTCGCTGGCCAGGCCTCGCCCTCCGCCTTTGTCTTCAAACTACATGTAGGCCTAGGCCTTTGTATAAGTAACTAGATATGGCTTTTTATAGCTTAAATTGGCATTAATTGCATAGCTGTGGACCTGTGCTGGTGTGCTATCAAATTAGATCTAAGTTACTGTGGCATTGTAGTGAAAATAATAGGTAACCACTATTCACTTTGAAGTTTGAGTTTGAGGCTCTTTGTACAGCACTGCTTCAGTCACAGGCAATGGTTTCCTCATTCCCCCTCCATTCACTTTGTACACAAGTGCGCATGCGTACAAACAACGAGTGGTTTCCTAAACCATGATATAGCCCAAAGTGTCATGACTGTCGGACTGTAGATGTACATGTAGTGTAGTGTTAGATCCTAATATAATTTGTTAGATCTAGGGCTGTTACCGAACCGCCGAACCGAACGGAAATTCGCCGAACATGGCACTTCCGAACAGGACCGAACCGAACCGAACTCAAAGGCCAAGTTCAGAAGTTCGGCAGTTTATAGTACAGGATCATTAATTCAGCCCTCGGTGAAGACCTTGTCCTGAATTAATTATGCTTAATGGGAGATACACCTTTGATTTATTAAAAAATTAATACATACATTTATTGGTGGGATTTCTTTTAATTCATCTTCTAAAAGTTTTTCTTAAATAAAAGATAGAAAAACACTTGATACAGCTTGTGTCTCATTTTTCCTTTGATTCTGATAAATTTTATAATATTTGGCACCATGAATTCTAGTTGTTTTCCCCCCAAATCATGTTAAAAGCTTCAAAATATGCCCACAGATACTCACGATTGTAATCGATTGTAAAAAGATTGTAATCGATCAACAATTATGATCGATCATAATACTAAATAAATATTTTTTAAAAATTAAAATAGAAAAACACTGCTTTATTGATAATTTCTTTGAATATTTTCGTTCCTTTCCTTTATTTCGATTTTTAAAAAAATTTTCTCGTTTTCTATTAATCAGTATATGGAAATTATCTTTCCCTTTCATTCAGAAAATAAAATAAATAACAAAGAATCGTGCAATAAATGCAGTAACTATTTTTTGTCATACAAAATATATTCATAAAAACCAGTGACTTCCAAATGCTTTAAAGATAGAGAGGGTTCTGGTGATCATTTGTTATCGATGCTCACCCTTTTTAAAAATTTTTTTATACTGAATTGCCGAACCCCGAACCGAACCAAAATTCGGAAATAAAAGTGCCGAACTCTACCGAACCGAACCGAACCCGAACATGGTGCTAAATTTACAGCCCTAGTTAGATCTGACTTACATGTAGGCTTAAAGCCGGTTTGAAGTATACCAAAGTGTCTGTCGTTAGCAGCTTGACAATATGAATAACTTCCTCATAACTTACCCCCTCTTTTTCTCACCTTAGGCTTGATTCTACGTCATGTGCATAGACTTGTGAGAAACTATTGGATTGTTGAGAAAACCAGACTTGATTTAACACTAAAATGAGCGCTTTATAATACCCCCATCTCACTAGAAGGTGATTCCGCTGCGATCCTCAAAAATCGACAAAGCGTGGTGGATCGTGTCTTGAGCTTTGTCAATCTTCTCCGTCGTATCTTGAGCCTATCTAAAGCGCCAGTGATCGCCACCATCGCCCTTGTCGCCACCAAGTTTTGAACATGTTCATAACTTTCGTAGCGAGAGCACTGAGGTCGCCAAGAGTGCCACAATCATCTTAAGAGCGTATTAAAAACGACATGCCCGTAGCTCTAAGTATCAGCAATATGCGAGGGTTGCTCCCGGTAAAAATAGCATAAATCAACATGGTTGTAGCCTGTAGTTTCCAGCCACTTCGTAAGTACTCGCATTTTCTGACCTAAAATGGATTCCTTTGAAGATTGATTGTATTGCACGCTTTCATTGTGCGACATGAGTATCTTAAATGTGACCAGGCACCACAAGACCACCAAAAAAGTAGCCAGACATGAATTTGAACTATTCTGAAAGAGTATATTCTTGGCTTTAAAATGAGATGCAACTCGTCAGCACTTGGATGTTCCTAACCCACTGTGCAAAGAGTAGAATGCCCAGTCCTACAGAATGTTACTTTTGAGAAATAAGGGTTTAAATTTTATATTTTTAAATCACTTAGGAAACAGTATACCCTTACAGGAAATACACAACACTAGAATTTAACCATACAAACCAAAAACACCAGCTCTAACTGAAAATCACACAGTGCAACTTTTTAGTGATCAAGTTTTGTGATGCCTTGTCACATATTTAATTTTAAAGTCCTGAAAAAAGTATCAAAACTTTTTTTCCCCCGACAGACCGGAGGAGAAGGAGTCGTAGTCGAGACAGGGATCGTGATCGGGATAGAGATAGGAGGAGCAGGAGTAAGGATAAGAGAAGCCGAAGCAGGGAAAGGAGAAGACGGAGTAGGAGCAAAAGTAGATCAAGGTCAGGTAGTAGGGACAGAGACAGGGATAGGAGAGACAGGAGGAGGAGGAGGTTAGTATGTCACTTGATGAGTTCTTCATGGAAGCCCCGTTTTCTGTTAGGGGTTTTCCCCATTGATTTTTTCCATTGATCAAAATCATGAAAGAGTAACCCCCCCTGATGGATGGACTATCCGTGTTTGATGAGAAAGTGTTAATGATATTATTCATTTAAGTTGATTTTTTTATTTGAAAAATCTGTGACATATCAGGGCCTTTCTTTTAATTGATTTGAGGACAAAGTGTAAGGTTACTGTAGGTTGTTTTTCACTGAAATTTAAAAGATGTACCTTGCAAATAAAAGTTATGTTCATTAACTTTGAAATTCTTATTAAACAATACCCTTTGCAGCCTGGATGTTATGCAGGTCATGCTGGAATTTCGTTTGCTAGATTTTAGTGGACCTCTGAGTCAAGTATGAGTGTTTTTGACAAGTTTGTCATGAAGTAGAAGATAGATGGAATGTGTCATTGGTATTTAATCATGTAATCCTAGAATACCGATGGAATCTTTTTGGTTTTTTTTACATTGATCATGTATTCTATTCCTTCTCGTAACAGTCGTTCACGCGAGACAAGGAAGAGACGAAGGAAGCCCAACAAGTACTGGGATGTCCCACCAGCTGGCTTTGAACATGTCTCTCCCATGCAGTACAAAGCCATGCAAGGTAGGTATACCAGGGGAAAAGAATACATGGAAACTTTAACAGAGCCATTTTGCTGTGGAAAATGTATGTGAATCACAAGTTGACTCCTCAAATTAACTCATGGAAAGAGAGAGAGAAAAAAAGGGTCATGTTTACACTTCAACCTTTGCAGGGAAAAAAATACACGGGGGCTCGGGGCGAATTCGCCCCCGAAACACCAAAAAGAGCCCTGGAAAACTAAAAAGAGCCCCTGAAATTCTCATATGGTCCAATGTAAACTGTAATACAATGTAGAAAATTCGGGAGGGTGGGCTCAAAAAGTAGCCCCGGAAAAAAAGTAATTAATTTTTTCCCTGCACCTTTGTGTTTGGTAGGCTCATATTAACTTGGAGGTATGAAAATTTGTGGATGAATAAGGTAAGGTAATGTAAGGTAATTTAAGATTATACATTTAACATACTTCTTTATTAATTCAATATGTAAAGGGCAATGAAATATTTCATGTAATCCGCTATATAAATGTACGCAGTATTACTTATTTTATGATGAATAAAAGTTGGTTCTGAAAAAATATTCTTTTTCCCATTGAACTCTTTGAAAAGCTCCTTTCTATGAAAAGAAATCATTTTAAAAGTAAATTTCTGTCAAGGTTTTAAGGTGTTGCAAGTAGAACATTTTAATGCTAAAACGTCAAAATAAATATTACTTATTCTCATTTGTAATTGAGATTAAGTGAGATTATTATTTTTCCTGATTGGTCTTCCATCTCAGCTGGTCAGATCCCACCTGCTGTTGCTCCCCAGCCAATCATCCCTGAGGCCCCCATGCCTGCAGCCATCCCTCCAGCTGCTGCAGCATCTGTGGCCGCTGCGGTGGCTGCTGCTACCCCTACGGTACCTGTAGTCGGCAGTCAGATGACCAGACAAGCTAGGAGGCTATATGTGGGAAACATTCCATTTGGAGTTACTGAGGTAATTTATGAAGCTAAACCTTAACTGTGTCAAATTAGTTCTTAGTTCCTGTATCCCTCCAGTTTCTTTTTTACTTGAGTCTCGTAGGTTTCGTTCTATGGAGGCTATATGTGGGAAACAGTCCATTTGGAGTTACTGAGGTAATTTACAAAGAAAAACCTTAACTATGTCAAATTAGTTCTTAGTTCCTGTATCCCTCCAGTTTCCTTTTTACTTGAGCCTCGTAGGTTTCGTTCTATGGAGGCTATATGTGGGAAACAGTCCATTTGGAGTTACTGAGGTAATTTACAAAAGACCTTGACTGTGTCAAATTAGTTCCTAGTTCCTGTATCCCTCCAGTTTCCTGTTTACTTGAGCCTCGTAGGTTTCGTTCTATAATATTTTAGTTATGACAGGAAATATGGAATGTGAGAAAATATAGACAATGAGGTACACAGAAACATTGATTTAAAGGTGCGTTCAGCTTTGATGCAACTTTGTGCCGCCATATTGTGCCGGCAATTTTTTTTGTGTGTTCAGATATGATGCGACTTTGTGCCGCCACTTATGCTAATGAACGTGCATGCCATTAACATGTCATCTCTCAAATAAGAGAGAAATTTGTCAAACTTGCGCAAACAATCTCATGACAACAATTTTTGCGCTAACTTTTTAGGAATTTGATTGGTGCGCTTTTTTTTTTTGCAGCCAGGCAGCAAACCAAATTGTGTCCTGCTTCGGCAACATTTCTTTGTCGCCCCATACCGCATAGACCTGTACACAAAGAAAGTGGAGGCACAATGTGGCAGCACAAAGTCGCATCATGTCTGAACGCACCTTAATGTACCTGTCAGCTTGGTTTGAAGCAAAAATTTTCAGTGATTTGAAACTTGCCTAAAAAAAAAATCGTCCTTTGTGTATGCATTTGTGTTTGTTTGCTAATATCTGTACATGTTAAAAGCCTTCAGTGCATTTAAAGTTAGCATTTTCTCCTGCAGTTTAAAGACCTTATCAGAAATCATTCTGAATTCATGTCACCAAGTTCTTAAACTTCAACTCGTGTAAGATGATGCCATTGCCTAGCTCTCCTCCCTCAGTTTGTTTTCATAGAGTCTGCAATATGAAAGCAGAAGGAAAGCACCAGATCATCAGCAAAGCTTCATTCACTTAACCTAGCGCAGAGCTACCAAGTCTCCCTGATGTCAGGGAGACTCCCTGAAAATGGAACGATTTTAGCTTGAAAAACTACTAATTTTCAATGTCTCCCTGATTCGTACATTGATTACCTCTATTGGATTGTGTAATTTAGAAAGATCTCCCTGATCTCTGAACAAATTCTTCCTGAAAGGTGAATATTAAAGTTGGCAGCTCTGCTAGAGTACAGTGGAAACTCAGTATAACGGGGTCCTTGGGACCATCAAAATTACCTTGTTATAGCAGAAATCTCGTTATATCAGGATTAAAAAACAGAAGAATATAAAGAGCTAGGGCTGAAATTTCACCTCGTTATATCAGGAATATTGTTATGTCAGATCTCTTCATACCGAGTTTCCACTGTATTTGATTTCGACTGCTTGCATTCTCGGTTTGTCTACTCAGATTTGAATGAACCTCATGAATTTTTCCCAATGTAGGATGCCATGGTTGAATTCTTCAATGCAAAGATGCACAACGTTGGTTTGGCTCAAGCTCCAGGCCCACCAGTCTTAGCAGTACAGGTTAACCATGATAAGAACTTTGCATTTCTGGAGGTGAGTTCATTGATGTCCTCCAGGACTTATCACAAAAGAATGAAATAGCAGTACTTTGGAAAATCAATACTCTCATCCTTCACTTACATGTCATTTTGTAGGGAAGGCTTCCACATGACTCTATTTCTTTTGGTTCTGGGGCAAAATATGATTTCCTGGAACTTTAAGGTCTGGGATACATTTGGACTCTGTAGGATATTTCACAAGTTTGGTCTTTGTGTGATCCAGACTCTCCTAATGTCACGCTCATAATTATGATATTTTGATTGTAAGATGGTCGTACTTCCATATTTTATTTATGAGGAAATAGTACAGATCCAATAATGTATCGGTTTACCTGCAACATGCTTTGATTTGATATATGATTCATAATCCATAGTTCCGATCGGTGGAAGAGACCACCCAGGCCATGGCTTTTGATGGCATTCTGTTCCAGAACCAAGCCTTGAAGATCCGCCGACCCAAGGACTACCAGGCCATCCCAGGCATGTCAGCTACTCCTACAGTCCATGTACCTGGTGAGTCGAGTCGGTTCAAAAATTGGTGTCTCCATTTCTCGTCTTGATATATAAAATGTAAATTGCAGTATAGTTTACTCTAATGTCAAAAACTTTTAATGACATGTGCTGAATAATTAGATGGATGAGTTTTGATAGCCAAGAAATATATGCAGGAAAATAATATTGTGTGGGCTTCTCCACTGCCCGATATGTTCATTTCTTTGTTGGTACTTTTTCATCAGATTTTATTCTTATATTTTACGGTTGAAAACTCCATGATGCAAATTGGATTTCATATTTTCCACAAACTTGTATTATTTTGTTTATATCAGTTACATTTAGGTAATTAGATTTCTTCTGAAGAAGGTTTAAGTAGCCATTTGTAGGACTCAACATAAAAATCTCTTTTCTAATGAGTCTTTCCTCTTTTCTGTGACAGGTGTTGTATCTACAGTTGTCCAGGATTCTCCTAACAAGATCTTTATTGGTGGACTACCCAACTATCTGAATGATGATCAGGTAATACAATTTTCAGAATCTTTTCATAGTAAACTTTCCTCGAACATTCCAGGTTTGATACGTCTTCCTTACAAAGGTGGTTCAACAAAAACTGGGCAGCGCTTCTATGTAGGAGGCTGTTTACTTTTTCTCCCCTTTTTTGTTCTTTTTCTTTTTCATTTTTTCATCCCTCTCCATTATGGACACCTGGGAACCTGAGAAAACATCAAAGTTGTTAACAGGCTGTCAGTGGGAACAGACCAGAGAACAGTTGTCTCTTTCTTCTTCCCCAGAGCAAAGTTTTACTTTATTTCATTTACTAGGGAATCTACTGAGAATGAAGCCTTCTTTTGTGTAGCTACATGTTGATTGGAGGTCCATTGTCTATAAAGTTTATGAATCACTTTCTCCACATTTTGTTGCAGCAAATTTTTCTCCTTTAAAATCTAAATATGTTTATCATTTTCATTGAAAAGGGTTAAACATATTTGAAGTTTAGTTGTGAAAAACATGTGCAAAAGCCTCTCTGATAAGATTTTTAGGAAGTGAATTGTTCTGTACATTTACTAGTATACCTTTTCATGAAAGCATAAGCAGAAAGAAAGAGGAGCTGAATGTGTTTTTAAGCGATTTTTTCGAAATTTTGTCCAAAAGAAATTTTTTTGAATATAGTATTGGAGGCAGGGGGTACCGTAGTTAGATTCGTTAGAGGTAATAACTATCAGGGATAGAGATCAATTTTTTAAAAAAGAAAAATACTGGAGCTTGTAGCTGCTCATGTGAGCATACATGTAATTCTAGACACATAATTTTTGAGCTGTTAGGGCCATTAGTTTATTATTTGTTGACACATATGGATGTATGTGTATGCAAGGAAAGCAGTTATAGAAGTACTGTGTCAGTGCTGGAGTTTCTAAGAGTTGGAAGTGATCGTGAGAAGAACGGGGTGAACAGGAAAGATAGAGTTTTGCCCTGGAGAGAGAGAGAGAGAGAGAGAGAGAGAGAGAGAGAGAGAGAGAGAGAGGGGAGGATGTGGATGGGAGAACAACACTGGGAGTCTATCTTTTAGATTTTGAAATAAGCCTTGAATTGGTGAATAGGATTTGCTGTTTGTATAAAAGCTTTTATTCACATTGTCATCGCCATCATCACTTTTGGGATTGACAGTCGATATAAGATGCCACAAAGAGTAGAAGAGAACAGGAAAGCACAGAGAACGGGAAAACAAGCTGGTTATTGCATTCGTCACTTTGAATTGCAAGGAAACTGCTTTGACTTTCGTACTTATACTTGCATTCAACTGCCGCGATATATTTTCTTTCCAATTTTGAGTCTTGGTTTTGCAGCTTTATATAAAGCACCATTTTTCAAGAGTTGGCAACTGCTGATCGCGGATACTTCGGTCTTGTGAGTCATCTGTATGGGCAGATTTTCTTTTTCCTGTTTATTCCATTTTCTTTTCTTTTTATTCCCCTTTTATTCCATTTTCTTCCAACAGCTTGCAACAAATTTTCATAATTTTTTCCCCTTTATTGCTCTTTCTCCTAATACAGGATTAAACTAGAATTCTGATACATAATATGATAATTATAGTGATTTCTATCTTAGTCCATTGTAGCATGAACTACAATAATGATGTTGTTTTTACATCCACTCTCAAATGCTCCCTGGTCTTTATGTTGGTCATTTTGTTAATCTTGATTATTAGCAGCATTATGGTCTTGTATACGGTGTTAAATGTTTATTTGGAAATACAGCTTAGACATCTAATCAAAATTATGATTGTAAGGATGAAGTACAGAATCACATCTTTCTTTTTTTTCATTTCTTATTACTAGCATAACTTTGTTAAATGATACTGATTATAAACGCAGTGGAAAATGTCACCTTTTTTAAAAGGCCTTTTATGATAGGTAATAATAACATAGTTGTCAAGAAAAGTATGAAGCTAATGTACAAGTTTCAAAGAAAGTAATTATTTTCAGTCATATTTAACAGTTCTTTCTTTTATTTCTTCCCGTTTCTTCCATTTTTCTCCATTTTCTCTCCTTTGTTATTGAAATTGGAAAGATCTGTGGGGGATAAACAAAGTGGAAATCTAAGAAATAGCAAAAAATTGATTTCAGAAAATGAAAGAAGGCACATTTTAAAAAGAAAAATATGTTGCGGCTGATTTTACAAGCGTAGTGCTTGGTTCTAACTTCTCATGTGTTTTGAGATTTGGTCGCCGTTGGTCATTCAAGTCGCCAGCAACTTGAAATGGGCATCAGTCTCCGAAGCTGAGTGGCGCTTTGCGTTTATGTAATCATCGACACATGCTCAGGTAATTATGGTCGAAATGGGAAGGAAGGGAGAACTAGGAAATGAAAAGGAGTCGGTCCCTGATGTCAGTTGAAATGTGTGGTTGTATTGTGATCCAGCTATTGTCCCAGCCTATTTTGTGTTCCTGTAAAAAGAAGTATTTCTACAGGTATACCTTTAGCCTTTGCCTAGCAGTTATATCTCTCGGGTGTCATAAATGGTAATTTTTATAAGATTAGATGAATATTTTGTTAGAATGAAATATGATAGACAAAAGTTAGTGAAATGAAAGACTATGTGTAGGAAAAACATATTCTGACACATTCTTCATGATATTATGAAGTTATTGTAGAAGGTTGGTTATTGTATATATATATAGAAAGGTATGTTGATTTTTCATGAGAGATTAATACTTATCAATTCTAACCAGGCCTTTTTCTGTAATAATTAAAAAGGTGAAATAAGGATTTGGGAGAAAATAGTAATGAGTAGCATTTTTTTTTTTCAAGGACCGTTGTAAGAATAGGACAGGTGCATCTAGTATGAAAGAAGAATATCAGATTCATGACACCCATTTTAGTACATGAAATTGAAATGGTCTTTAAATTGACCATTCTTCTTGAAGGAGATGTAGAGGAAAGAGGAGGTATTGAGAGAATTACAGTATACGAGATCAATGAGAAAAAGAGTGATGAAAGGGATAGAGAGAGAGAGAGAGGGAGGGAGAGAGAGAGAGAGAGAGAGAGAGAGAGAGAGAGAGATTTCTTCTTTAGTTTGGTATGGACATGGAAGATTGAGATACTTACAATGATAAAAGGTAAGTTTAGTTTTGCTTGCAGTACTTTCACTTTCTAAAAGCATTTTTTTCCTTAGTCTAACCCAGTGATGCAAATTAAAAGATGGGTGGGCTTAGGCATACTTTTTTTTTTCAAATATATGGATGAAATAGGAATAAAGATGAATGTACTACTGATTACATGTGAACATCCATTGTAAAGTAACTACCTTGTTGGGAGGTAGTAGTGATCATCGAAAGCATCACATCTCCATTCTGACAATTTAACCCAAAGAGCAGTATCATACCTGCCAACTCAATTGCCATTTTAACCTGTGTGTTCCTATTTCTGTAAAAATTTGTCTGTAGTTTTGAATAGGAAAAGATCAAAAGAAGGAATGTTCCTATTTTTTGAAATTTTTAAAATAGCTTGTTCCTATTTCTTGGCTCTCCAGGTTGGCAGGTATGCAGTATGGTGTCTCCGTTAAGTGGCACTTAATGCAGCATCTTATAATCCCGAATTCATATCACACAGAAACGGAAACAAATAGACTAAACAAAAATCACTGAAAAATTCGAGTCCATTTCCCATGCGGTACTTAGTGTCATTCTCTAATAAGAGCAATTTGATCATCATGGGACAACTTGGCAATGCATGTGAAATGAATAATGACTATTTGTGTACACTGTTGTGTACAAATTGGCAATTTTTAAAGTTAAGTTTGGCTACTTCCATTCACATTTTTCTGAACCATGTACATGGATGATTGGAAAATAAAATACTTGTCAATTTGAGGGGGGATAGCTGAATTAAATTAGACCTTGAGAAAACTCTACTGATATGGGTTAATGAAGTTTTCACAAATGTAGCAGTTCAGCTGAGTGCAATTTTCGTGGAAATTATCTTCCTTTATTTAGAATGGTCAACTTAAGAGTACACATTTTAGATTAAAACTTGGCATGTTATCGTCCTGTAGCTTTCAAAAAGTAGCGTTGATTCATCCTTAGAAGGATTGGTATAGTAGTATACAGATTAGGGGAAACATGCAGCATTGCTAATCCATCTTTCCTCCATCTTTATCTCCAAATGGCTGTGATCTGCTGTACAGGTCAAGGAGCTCCTGTCCTCCTTTGGTCCTTTGAAAGCCTTCAACCTGGTCAAAGACAGTGCCACTTCACTCTCCAAGGGATATGCCTTCTGTGAATACGTCGAGACAAATCTCACCGACCTGGTACGTCTAGCTCGGCTTGGATGAATAAAAAAGAACTACTTATGTTCATAATTTGCATTTTTCATCTCTCAGCATCGGTAGGAAAAAAAAAATGCATGCCTTTAGTACTTTTTTATGAAGCTCTACATTTATTTAAATCAATGTTTCAGAAAAAAAAATTTGCAGCAGTATTTATTTAATGGGTGATGTTCATTATTCCGAAGGTTCATTATTCTGAAGGTTTGTTATTCCGAAACGCACAAATTGCGTTTACTTAGGTGCTTGTTAGTCAGAAAATGAAAAAGGGTTTGTTAATCCGAACATTTGTGGCGTTATTCTGAAGGTTCGTTAGTCCGAAAATGAAATAAGGTTCGTTATTCCGAAGGTTCGTTAATCCGAAAATGATATAAGGTTCGTTATTCCGAAAGTTTGATAGTCCGAAAATAAAATAAGGTTTGTTAGTCCGAAAATAACAAACTAACAAACCTTATTTCATTGTGGAATAACGAACCTTTGGAATAACAAACTGTAACCTATTCAATAACATTGAATTTTGTCTTGTTTGTTACAGGCTATTGCTGGACTGAATGGTATGCAACTAGGGGAGAAGAAACTGATCGTACAGAGAGCCAGCGTTGGTGCAAAGAATGCCATGAACCAGGTAACTTTATGCTGTATACGCCAATATTTTCGCGTACAGATATTTTCGCGAATCACAGGCTCACAGACATTTTCGCGAGTTGTTAAGTTCGCGAGCGCAAGAGCAAGACTTGCAGTAAACTTATTTGTACATGAATGAGCCATATCGGCAGATCCAGAGGATTTCGCGTGTTGTTAAATTCGCGATAGGTGAGTGATTCGCGAAATTTGCGAAAATGAAACCACCCCGAAAATTTCAGCTCATACAGTATCCTGTTTGGACCAGAGTAAATTATACCAACTTTTAAGAAAGTACAGAGAGCCAGCGTATGATCACTTCCTAATTCCTCTGTACGATCACTTCCTAATTTCTTAAAAAGCACCTTGAGCACTCCACAGAGTGGATCTGGTGCTATACAAGTCACATTTATTATTATTATTATTATTATTATTATTATCATCATCATCATCATCATCATCATCATCATCATCATCATCATCATCATCATCATCATCATCATCATCATCATTATTAGCTAGCATTTATGACAAGTGTGATAAATGTAAAATTTCACAAATCTTGACTATCCTGAAATTCAGAAAGTTTCTTACGTGCAAAAGTTTCTGGTTTTATACAGTGCTAGTTTATGAAAGAAGGAAACATTTCCTTTTAGGATTCCTGTGTTTTATCATGGAAAAAAGGGAAATGTGTTTGCGTAGTGTATGCCACGTTTGTATTTCAATGAATTCATTTGTGATCTCTCATTCTGTTTGTCAGGGTCAGCAAGTCCAGATCAACATTCCTGGCTTATCACTACCTGGTACAACAGGACCTAACACAGAGATCCTCTGTCTGATGAACATGGTCACTCCAGAAGAACTCAAGGATGATGAGGAATATGATGGTAATTTGATCTGCCATTTTCTCCAATCGAGTATTGCTCTGGGTCCCCGTTTCATAAAACTTGTTATCAGTAACAAGTTTCAATTACTGTTAGAAGCTACTGAAAACCTTGCATCTGATTGGCTGAGAGCAAATTTGTCATAGAAATGTGGCAGTTGTTACTGATAACAAGTTTTATGAAACAGGGCCCTGGGCCTTATTTCATCAAAGTATGGGGTTAAGGTTATTGTTGCCATTGGGTCTTAGGTTAAGGTTAGTGTTGGAAATTGACCTTGGAGAAATTGCAGCTGGACATACGTTATAGAACCAAGTTTTACTGTTCTTTCAAAGCATGCCTGTAATTGACAAATTTTATATGATAATCACGACCCCTTTTATGAGATAGGAAATTTACAGATGTCTTTAAGATGTCTCTAAGATACAATTTCTGATAGAATTTCTTATAAGCACTGTAATATTAGTGCATTAACAGTATGGGTAAAAGATGAATATTTGTCACTCTTGATTTGAAGAATGGGAGATAATGAGAGAGAGAGGTAGTTCCAACGATACCCCTTGCAATTTTTGTTTGTTTGTGAATAAAAGTCCTTTTAATGGATAATAAGTCACAGTTTGTACATGCCTACTTCTGTGAAGAATTTACTTATGAATTATATCCGAAGTACAGAATTTATTCATTTATTTATTTTTTTATCATTAATATCTTTTTTAGGAGGGGGTGCAATGATGATGATGATGATGATGTTAAAGATGATAGATAAGATGATTATCTGATGATGATAATGATGATGATGATGTTGGAGATGATAGATGATGATGATGATATAATGATCATGATGTTAAAGATAATAGATAAGATGATGATGATGATGATGATAATGTTGAAGATGATGAAGATGGCTATAGATACGATTATGATGAAGATGATGATTGAATTTCAGTAAGGAAGGTGATCTGTACAATAAACTGATATAATGGTATTTGTATAACAGACATTGTCGAAGATGTAAAGGAGGAATGCCAGAAGTATGGTCAAGTGCGTAGTTTAGAGATCCCACGTCCTATCAATGGCCTGGAAGTCCCCGGATGTGGAAAGGTAAGTCATTTTATGCATTTCATTAAATGCTCCAATGTAATTAAAAAGAATATAATTATGAAGAAGAGTGATTTAGAAACTGGTATATCCCTTTTTGTAACTAGATATTTTTGCAATTTAAGTTGCTGAAATATAAAGAAAATAATAAGAAAATATATGATACTTCAGATCATAAGTCCAAATTTTTTTCCCTTGATATATGAGTGAGCTATCAATTGGAAGCCATTTTTTATTTGTTTCATGCAGTGGTGGTTTTAATGTAAAAATGTAGAAAGGGGCCTTTATCAGTTTTTTTCTTTTTTAAAATCAAATTCTTCAAATTTATTGTAGGTGTAATTTGTAATGCTTTTTTTTCTCTCTGTACCATATTATTCTTTTGATGCTCTTCTTGATGTAGAAAAAGGCACTTTTTTCTGAAAAGCTTTGAGGCTGTGATCTTATAACTGTAAGATGACAACACACATATTCAATCAGTTGTCATTGGAGTAAACAAAAGACAAGTGAAAGGTAAAGGAGATATGTAATGTTGGTGTAATTTTTGTATGGATTTCTAAATGAAATTTACAAATGGGTGATTAATTAGCACCGTTCAAACTCTTTTATCTTATTACAGATCTTTGTGGAGTTCATGACTGTCATGGATGCCCAGGCAGCCCAGAGAGCCCTCGCTGGTCGAAAGTTTGCCAATCGCACTGTGGTAACATCCTTCTATGATGTAGATAAATACCACAGACGGGAATTCTAAGAATTGTGCTCTTGTCTGAAGAAGAAGGTGGAAAGTAATGTTAAATTTTGAATGAACGCAGAACATGTAATTAACCCATTTGTGACAGAGAGTCCACAGTTTGTGGTTTGGCTCTGTAAGCAGAGCCCTAAAAAACATGTCAAAATGCATGAGCAGAAAGCAAACAATTCTATACTCTGCCCATTGTGGTTGGCTCAGTATTTTAGGTTCAATGCTGACAATTTTTTTAAAGGAGAATAAGCTCTGAAATCCCTAAATTGACAATGTCACGGAAATTTCAAAATCACTGTTTTTCCATGCAAATTGGCATCTTTTTAATTTCTCACCATACTTTCTCTCAATTTGTAATCATTTCAGATACAAGGCATTTTATAAGAAAAATGTAGCAGTAAAAGGAAAATACTGATGTTGCCAATTTGAAGAAGAAAAGCTGTTCAAAAAATATTTCATGTAATTCCTGTCACAAATGGGTCCAAGTATAGTCCGGTGTTTGGTACAGCACTAAAACCGTTATCATAGTCATCTATTAGTTTCCTTCCTTATAAGACTTCTTCAAAATGTAGTCATCTAGTGGAAGCGTGCAAGTATACGGAACGATTTTTCAAAGCAGCATTAAAGTAAAAGCTAACATTGTGAGAATTTTAAAAAATCTCATCTTGCTACTTGACAATGGTATAAACACAAGAGTTATAGTTTTAAAATACCTGTCTGAAAGTTTCAAAGTATAATGTCAACGGAAAGTGTTTTTAAATATTAAAAATGTAAACCAATGTTTGAAGAAAATATAGTGGTCGGTTGCACAGACAGGACATGTGCACAGAGTTCACCTGCACGGTGTATGTGTATGCATATCATGTACATGTATAGTACGGTGGTGTGTGTATGTGTGTGTATGCATATCATGTATAGTACAGGGAGAGAGGTGCAGCCAACGGTTTTTCTTTTGAATTGGTTGAAAATGCTCCTCTAGCTAAAGTGTCTTGTGAGACCGACACTAATAAAATCAGCGTTTGCATCTTACTGACTGTTTTTCATTTCAAATTATGGTTGCTTTCATGGTTTCTGACTACAAATACAAGTACTAATACACATGTTTCATCTTAGTTTGAGAATTTTATAAATGAGCTGCTCACAAAGTTAGCCAATGCCTTTAAGTTTGGTAGTTGAATTCAGCCATAACAATATACACATCTGCAATTTAAGGGAAATCTAATCTTTATATTATCAATATCAAGCTGTATATGCCATATATCATGTTAATTCTATTTCCAATTTTGAGACAAATGATTATCGGAAGCTTGTCAGTGGAGTTGTAATGTATAAAATGAAATGACATAATATTAATCTGCACATAGGTTGTAATGAAGCTTCTACAGAATGTTGCATCTCCTTTGTCCATATGTAATATAACTACTTAAAACTACTTACCTTTAGATTTAACCAGAAATTGGCTTCACTTCCTTTATTGCACCCTGAGGTCTCTATCATGACTCATTGTCACAACAGCTTAATGGTGTCATTCATTTTCAATAGTATCACGGCACAGCCTTCACCTTGCTTGAATTAACAAAGGCTTGGTATGAGGGCTTAACTACGAATTAGTGTTGTGTGAAATATTGCTGTGTTATGGTGGCAATGTGTGTCTAGTTAATGGAAAATTGTTACAAAGATATAAAAAAAAAAAAAACCAACACTGGTCAGCAAAGCACTTTACTGTATCCAGGCTTTAATTACTGAATTGCCAACTGAAGGCTCCACTCTCGTTGAATATTTCATATGCCTCTATTCACTTACCGGTATACTTCCGCGGTAGTGATCAATATTGAGTATAATATTACATTATTCACAATTTTACGGCGTATGATTCATTACATCAGGGGATAATGACATAATGAATATGTACATAATGGGTGATGATTGAAGGTGATATTGTTAATTCAGAATGCAAAGAAAGGGAGTAAACTTGAGGAAGCATTTCACAAACAGCATGATGCATGAAAGCTTTCACTTAATGGATCTGACTCAAATGACAAACCACTTGGCTGGATGCAAGTGTCATTATTTTTCTTAAAATGCTATTAGAAATAAAGCATTGACATGCGATGCATATTTCACCAGGTGAGAAAACCCACAGCGATTATTTCATAATGAATTCTGACGGTTCAAGCAATTTCTATGTAATTTATCTGTCATTTCTCTTCAAAACTCTAATTAAAGTTATTTGAAGCAAAAAAGCTTGTACATGTAGTTAATTTTTTCCTGATTTTCCTGGTACCTAAATTTCAGAATTTGATAGTCAGTCAGAAGATTTCTCAAATTCCTTTTATGAATAACCACAAAAAATGTTTCTTGTAAGTACTTGATGTTCCAATTTGGCAGCTATTTTTATCTGCTTGAAACTTCCTAATTCATTTTATCAGCCACATGTGAATACTTTGAAAACAGTCATACTGCACATTGCCATGTAGTTTAATGAGCACACTCTCTGGCAGTGTCTGTTGTTTTAGTTGGGAATATTGGAATATTAGAAATCTCGTAGAAATCTCTTTGCTTCTGAGTGCCATATCAATACAGCTAGTAGCATCAGCTATGTTATCGGCTGCATGTACATGTGATGGCTGTTGACTTCAGATTTACACCTGAGTAGGTTCTGCACCCGGGGGGGCCACTCTATGTACAACACTGTAACCATGCTCGTGCACACCCTTTCAAAAAGTACCCTTAACTAGGATTCGCGGAGCTCAAAAAAGCTACCCTTAACTAGGATTTTTTTCTCTCCAGCATACCCTTAACTAGGATTTTTCTCTCCAGCATACCCTTAACTAGGATTTTTCTCTCCACGCATACCCCTAGCTAGGATTTTTTTCTCTCCACGTATACTCTTAACTAGGATTTTTCTCTCCACGCATACCCTTAACTAGGATTTTTCTCTCAACGCATACCCTTAAACTAGGATTTTTCTCTCTCCGTATACCTTTAACAATGATTGAGAGCATTGGACTTAAAAAGCACCCTTAACAAGGACTAGGTCAAAGCTATATACACCCATTTTGTTTACACCTCGCTCCGGGGGTACAATGTCACAAAAATATGAATGATGCGACTGTAAATAAATTGAAAAATCAGTGAAAATTGGGGGAAATTGATGGAAAGGGGGAAAATCACTGTGAATTAGGTACATTTTTATTTCACTTCAGATTATGCAAAAAATGACCCTTAGCGCGGATTTAGCGCTGAAAAGACCCCCTTTTTCTCTCAAATCAGCGATTTTGATACCCTTATCGCGGATCCGCGCGGATCCGTGCTCTGCCTGAAAAAACACCCCTTATTCCGCATTTTTGTGCACGCGCATGGTTACAGTGTTGTACATAGAGTGGCCCCCCCGGGGTTCTGCACTTGTACCAATCAGTAGAATATCACATTACTAGCAAGAAGAATGAAATTATATGCATCATACATTGATGTGCATGGGGTTGTTGACTTGGTAACTACATGTATGATCAGGAATAGACATGAATTGCAGCGTTACTCCACTAACAACAGAGGTTGGATCTGCTGCTTAGACTATCATATTCATTTATGTTGTTTTTACTCTTTTCTCATTAATTTGCACTGTCTGCATTGAATTCATTAAGATTTTCTTCACTCGCTTTAAAGAAAAGATAATCTTACGAAAAGTGCTCATGCTTATAAATCATCTGATATTCATGATTATTGCAAGATATCATATTTAGATAACTGTAATGTTAAAAAATGCAGCCATGGTTGTTAGAATATAAGTTGAATGAATGGCTGCTAGGCTTAGATACTGGATGAAACATGATTAGAATGGGACGTATATCATACCATATAAATGGTTCTAGGACAACTCCCCCGGGAGGACAACTCCCCCGATACGATTCACACCCGACAACTCCCCCTGGAGCACAGCTCCCCTGGAGGACAGCTCCCCTGAGGGCAACTCTCCCCGGAGGACACTTTTCCCGGATGACAACCCAAGGACAGCTCCCCCAGTCCCCGGGGGAGTTGTCCTGATACGCATATATAAATACATGTTAAAATTGAATTTGTGTAAGGATATAAGTAGGCACATTTAAATTGCCCTTTCATCTATACATGTACTGACATTTGTGTAATAATCCATGACACCCAAGGAATAAGATTGCTCTGTGATGTTCTGTTCCACGGACTCGCGGAAGAGCAGTCTGTTGACTGTTGTGAGTTTTACCGTGATAAAATAAATTCAGTTCAAAATTCAATTCAAAGTTTGATTTAGCTGTAGATACTGAAGATCTAAATGTTGCGACTGGCCGTAGATTCAATTTCCACTATTTTCCAAGAAAAACTGAAGTTCATTTTTAGCCTCATGCTATTGTCACCATTCTGTACACATGTAGAATATAAGTTGTATTTCTGGGCTGTTCTGTGTACTTTTCGTAAATTTCTTTAATTTTGTTTGTGTTTTTTGTTGGGGGGGGGGGTTCTTTTGACATATTTTGGCCTGTAACAATATGTTGATAGGAAATATTGTGTTTTCTTTACTGATGTTTTAGAAATAAATGCTTTGTAGTCCAATGCTGCTTTTATTTATGTAGCTTATGTCATCTGTGCTGTATGGTGAGGTTATCGTCGTTGTGATATGTCCCATGCATATGTTTGGAACATACTATGAAAACAAAGTATGCTAATGGCATGGACTGACATTTACTATAGCAATACAATTTCTGTTCACTGAGAGAATCAAGATACTGGGGAAATGTATGTGGTATACAGGGGAAATGTGCTATGAAGAGCTTTGATATATACCGTCAATGAAATTCCAAATATAACAAGAAGTTGTACCGGTCCAAGGGTTTTTATGTTCCTTTGTTTGTTTTTTATCCGATAGTCGGGAAATTTCTGATTTAACAAAGTTCAATTTTCATAGTCCTGTGGTTTTCATTGATGTAGCTTTCCCTGTAATTGTCCCTGTTTTGTTTTGCTAAGCAAAATGATGAAAAGTAAAATTCTTGAGACGTTGAAAGCCTTGAATTAACCTGATTAACTCAAAAGGCGGCGCAGAGCCGAGTGAGACAGTTTAATGTAGGAAAGAACCCTGTTTTGGCCTATGCATGTCACTAATGTCATCACAAATCATGGTGGACAGATACGAGAAGTCAGAGGATGGTGGAGAGGTGAAAAAAGTGAGGATAATTCGCAGGGTTGGTCTGGGTAAATGCACATTTCATTTCTTGATGCATATATACAACGTATATGAAAATGTGAGATTGATGACGTAAATTTATGTGAAACTTTGGTGTGTACGTGTGTGTTGGGGAAGGGGGTGGGGTGAAGCGGGGTGGTGAGGGCTTGTTCACCCTTTCACCCCATCCATGCGAGATCATTAAATGCCCAGTATGATTGCTTCTTTGCTATCGAAATGAAATGGCGCCAAACCTAATCGTAATGATCTCATTATGTCGGTGAATTTGATCACCCACTTGATTGCCCATAGCAAGTGTAAATATACGTGTACACTACCCTTCTTTCAAACAGGATGGCCACTGACATGACGACTGACATCTATATTATGTTTTAAAAGAAAGGAAATAGTTGAATAAAACAAACAGTAATTTTGGCAATAAAAGGATACTAAATATCATTGGCATCTCGACATTGCAAAGAAAACTTGAGTGTTCCTAAAGGTGAAGCTTCATCTTAACCACAAAAAATGTGAAATTTGTGCAATTTGACTGCTTTCATATAGGCCGCGGGTTTGCTATGGGTAAACATGATTTTAAATGACATGTAGCTATACTGTAGTTGACAAGGAGAAAGAAAACTTGAAATGTTGAACACAGATTTTTTTTTCCAGTGGTACTTAAATGTTGGCTCATGCGCAGCCCCAAAGCGGTACACAGTTTACAGCCTCTGTGGTAGAGTACAATATGTTAATTGGTTTGGTTGGTTAATTTACCTGACTGCTAAGAAAGCATGTGTATGCTTGTAAGCAACCAGAGGACCGACCCGTCGCGACGGCTTTAAGTCCCCTCCGAAGGATTTGGTAATGAGGATTAATACCTTACCAAAGGGCAACAGCGCATCCACTTGGTTTCGAACCCGGGTACTCCTTGTTACGAGACCACTGCTCTATCCAATAGAGCATTACCACACCAGTTACATTTCCCTGATCACTCTATTACAAAGTCTTTAAGATGATAAGAAAGTTTGCAAACGATTGTGGTTTATCATAGTTGTAAATGCCGGCAAAGTATACTTCTGATCCAGATCCGTGACATTTATCGTGAAACCATAATTGGTACAAGGTGAGTCACTTTGAGCAGTGACAAAAAAGTCTGTCGAACCATCCGGAATCACTGGCATGAACGGTCTATCAAGTTTACCACCCAAGAGTTGATGAAAAAATACAGGTCGCATTTCTTTTTAATTTTTTATTATTCCCATCCTGCTTTTCTGTAAGTGGGTTAAAATGAATGGCATACTTACGGGAAAATGGCAGATCTAGGATATGATTAAAAGAGTCCTTTTAAATATATTTTCATCGCTGCATGATGGCCAATATCGTTATTAATCGCAGACAAATATCAATAGGATTGAATGAATATGTCCCGTTAGTGCTTTGAAAGATGAAAATCGCGCACTTTTTGTATCTGATCACATTTAGTTATTCAAATACGCCATACTTAAGGAGTGCTCATCATTTTGAATGTAGTTTACCAAATGGCTGAGGAATTATAGCGTTTTAGCAAGCTCGAGAAGGTCATGATCGAAATGGGCTTCTTCATTAAGCTAATTAACAAACTGAATGGAACAGAGCAGAAAAACAGCGCGCTTCATCCTTTCTAGTATTAGTCTTAAGTATATAATATTTATGTATTCTTTTATGACTTGATGAGGGGAAACTATTAGCCAAGGCTCTCTCAATAATGCAAGATCGATAAACCATGAGCACAGGTGCCGTGGTGGAGTGGTTTAAAGATGCGTTCAGATATGATGCGACTTAGTGCCACCACATTTTGCCGGCACAGTTTTTGTGTTCAGATATTCAGATGCGACTTTGTGCCGCCACTTATGCTAATGAACGGGCATTAAAAGGGGTACCCAATGCTGAAACAATGTTAGTTCATTTAAAAGAGCATGATTTCATTAGCAGAAAATCATCTGCAAAAAGTTATTTAAAAAGTCGTGTTGCCAAGGAAACCCCCAAATATGGTAAGATTTCAGGATATTTTGACCCCTCAGTTGTGACCCAGTTTCAACTGGGTACCCACTTTGACGTCAAAGTGGGTACCTTGTCGCGCAATCGTAGCAAAATGCGCGCAAGGTATAGGGTTCCCACTTTTACGTCATACCTCTTACTCAAATTTTTTGGTCAACTCTTGACTTTTTATGAGAAAATTAGACAAAATGCAATGATTTCGATTAAAAATCATCAAATTTTTAATGTTATTCTTCTTAGAATTCTTTTCTCGATCATATATCAAATTTTTTTTACCATTGGGTAATCACTTTAACGCGTCAACTCTCAAATAAGAGAGAATTTTGTCAAAACTTGCGCAATCTCATGACAACAATTTTTGTGCTCGGAGACATTTTATTTTTATCTATTGCTCTTTTATCGTATATGAAATAAATGAACATGCTATAGGCATCTGAATACCAACGTGTGCAAGCGTTAAAAAAAGCCATGGTTATTTTTTTTGACACAGTAAGTGGTGAACGGTCTTATCAAATTATGACTAACAAGAGTACCTTCATCATGTTCATGTACTTGAAACACCAAGACGACATTTTCACGTCTTCCTTTCAAAGCAGTGCTTGCAAAACAAAAGCAAAAGCAAAAACAAAAACAAAAAACCCCCCCCCCCAATTAAAACAAGACGAAACAAAAGACCCCGAACAAGGCAAAAACAACTACAACAAAAATCCGCGTACTCCATGCACTAGCAATGACCCCGACCCCTCTCTCTGCCTCTCTCTATCTTCTCTCCCCCTCTCTTTGCCTCTCTCTATCTTCTCTCCCCCCTCTTTCTCTCACTATCTTCTCTCCCCCTCTCTCGCTGCCTCTCTCTGCCTCTCTCTATCTTCTCTCTGCCTCTCTCTATCTTTTCTCTGCCTCTCCCTATCTTCTCTCCCCTCTCTCTCTGCCTCTCTCTATCTTCTCTCTGCCTCTCTCTGCCTCTCTCTCTGTCTTCTCTCCCCTCTCCTTCTGCCTCTCTCTGCCTCTCTCTATCTTCTCTCTGCCTCTCTCTGCCTCTCTCTATCTTCTCTCCCCTCTCTCTCTCTGCCTCTCTCTATCTTCTCTCCCCCCCTCTCTCTGCCTCTCTATCTTCTCTCCCCCTCTCTCTGCCTCTCTCTATCTTCTCTCTGCCTCTCTCTATCTTCTCTCCCCTCTCTCTGCCTCTTTCTGCCTCTCTCTATCTTCTCTCCCCTCTCTCTCTCTCTGCCTCTCTCTATCTTCTCTCTGCCTCTGTATCTTCTCTCCCCTCTCTCTGCCTCTCTGTATCTTCTCTCCCTCTCCCTCTCTCTCTCTCTGCCTCTCTCTATCTTCTCTCCTCTCTTTCTGCCTCTCTCTATCTTCTCTCCCCCTCTCTCTGCCTCTCTCTATCTTCTCTCTGCCTCTCTCTATCTTCTCTCCCCTCTCTCTGCCTCTTTCTGCCTCTCTCTATCTTCTCTCCCCTCTCTCTCTCTCTCTGCCTCTCTCTATCTTCTCTCTGCCTCTGTATCTTCTCTCCCCTCTCTCTCTGCCTCTCTCTATCTTCTCTCCCTCCCTCTCTCTCTGCCTTTCTCTATCTTCTATCCTCTCTTTCTGCCTCTCTCTATCTTCTCTCCCCTCTCTCTGCCTCTTTCTGTCTTCCCCTCTCTCTGCCTCTATCTTCTCTCCGCCTCTCTCTGCCCCTCTCTCTATCTTCTCTCCCCTCTCTCTCTCTGCGTCTCTCTCTTCTTCTTTCTATCTTCTCTCCCTCTCTCTCTCTGCCTCTCTCTATCTTCTCTTTCCCCCTCTCTCTCACCCCCTCTTTCTCAAACTAGTTATTTCCTTAGAATTGTATGTCTCTCCCTTTCTGAATTTCCTCCCCTTTTTGTTTCGCAGCATGGCACTTCGATTCTTTTCACTCTCTCCATTGTTTAAGAGACTGACATGCCCGTGCACATTATGGCCTAGTCGAAAGGGCGGGGAGGAGGGGGTGGGGGATCCATCTCTGAGAATTCTGAACACTGCTGTTTTGGGGTTCCGTCACGTCATAGTTGGGCATCTCCGGGCCCAATATTTTCATATCTTTTCCCGTGTACATTATTGACATAACCACATCATCACAATAGTTAAATCTTCGATTTTTTTCAGAAACGTAATAGTTGATAATTGTCAAGACGCGTCAGCCCCCTTTCTCTTTCCCGGTCGAATAAACGAAAATCTCCCAATAAGCCCAATGTGATCAAACGTTTCCACCCTCCCGTCAAATTGTCTAGTGCGTGCTCATCACCTAACTCGCTAATGGAAGTACATGTATAATGAAGATGTTCGCCTCGGCACGCGAATGCATTTCTCCGGCCTTCCTGTATACTACTCAGGGTAATTATTTAATTCCAAGCCAGTGACCATATCAAATTGTTCGATGAAGTAGCCATGCTGCCTATGTACACCCACCCCCAGCACCTTTAATTTCCCATCGACCTTGAGTATAGAGTTAATGGACTGTTTCATTTAGTATAGGACGCATCGTGACGATGAAGGATCATGAAAGTCGTAACAGGGCCGGCAATGACACTCAAAACAAAAGATGGTCAAATGAAAAACGTGTCCGTGCTTCGATTTTTGATCAAGCCTTATTTGATTTTATTTGTATATTATCAGGTGATTAAGGTTACCTTTGGATATTGCATGAAAACTAAATATCTTGAAATGATCTAAATATAAACAAACTCAACGTGACTCAAATACTGCTTTCACACCAAGGTAAGGTCGCTGCGACCGATGAAATCATAATGTGAAAGCATTTCATCGGTCGCTGCGACCGATCGTTTTGGTCAAAAACGATCGGTCGCTGAGTACGGTCGGTGAGGTACTTCAGCGACCGATCGCGACCGATGCAAGCTAGATGTGAAAGCACATCGTACTCAGCGACCAATCGAAATGCAATGACCCCCATACATGCCTACGCACTACCTCTACTTCCGCTTCCGGCTAGGTCAGCTATACAGCGACCGATCGCTCTGGGCCTGACCAAATTTTGACGGAGGTGTGAAAGCACGTCCGATCGGTCGCTGGGTACGGTCGCAGCGGCCGGTCGCAGCGACCGTACCTTGATGTGAAAGCAGTATCAGAGACCCCGGTTCGATCAAGGTACGGTCGCTGCGACCGTACCCAGCGACCGATCAGACGTGCTTTCACACCTCCGTCAAAATTTGGTCAGGCCCACAGCGATCGGTCGCTGTATAGCTGACCTAGCCGGAAGCGGAAGTAGAGATAGTGCGTAGGCATGTATGGGGGTCATTGCATTTCGATCGGTCGCTGAGTACGATGTGCTTTCACATCTAGCTTGCTTCGGTCGCGATCGGTCGCTGAAGTACCTCAGCGACCGATCGTTTTTGACCAAAACGATCGGTCGCAGCGACCGATGAAATGCTTTCACATTATGATTTCATCGGTCGCAGCGACCGTACCTTGGTGTGAAGTCACTTCTTTTCAATTTTGATGGCGACGGTAAAAAACGTACTAGAAATGAAAACATTTGGATGATAGATCTCTGCTCAAACCGACAGGCACACGCCATCAAAATTACCATCCTGAAAAGAAACTGATTTTTAGTAATGCTCATTAGATGCAATAGATTCCTTGTCTCAATGCATGTTTATTTGTAAACCGAGAAAGACTTTATCCCCTGAGATTAGAGAATATCTTAAGCTAATCGTGAGGGCAGTTTGATTTTAAAACAATACAACGCCCATCCCAGTGAGCTTTCAGGCATATTACTTCTGTCGCGGATGGTTTAGGAGATCAGGAAATTGTTCATCCCTTTGTTTTCTTTTATAAAACCTATACTTGCATGTAATTATTTCATTTTGTTCGAGCTATAAAATATTTCTGGCAAAAGATAAATTTATGGAAGAATACAACACATTATTATTTTTGTTTATGAAGTGTCACCGAGAAAATTGTTGTTTTAGTAAAATATGCCAATCATCCCAAGTGCATTCACTATGAAAAACAAATGAATACAAACGTGATTTCCATTCTTTGTTCGAATCTGTATCTCAGTGATTATCTGCATTAAAAATTTGAATTTAGTCGGGTCTTCAGGTGGCCTATATACGGATGCTAGAGGCAACGTGGAATGTAAGACAAAAGGAAACTGAAGAATAAATCGTTATGTAGCTTGAATGAAATATTCAATCACTGTTAAACCCACATCAGTCAAAAGAAGACTACTTTTCAGTAAGTCCTTTATCATAAACATGAAACCACACCGAATATGAATACAGAGAATTATGATACATATATCACAATATAGGCTTTATGGAATAAGGGTCGTCAAGGAAAACGTAAATCATTTCTAACTTTAAAAGAGAAGATCAACTTTCAGCCAGAGAAGTTTGTTTCTTTGAAGTAAGAGTGGGTATATCAATGGAAAAATGAAGAATACGACTGAAATGGAGTGGAATGAGCTCCCAGTAGTCATTCATCTATTCCTTTCTTCGGAGGTTTTCAAGAAATATTTCAAGACCTTCCCTTTTCATTGTGTAATCAGCAAAATCATTATTTCTAGCTGACTTTGTTTTTTGTTTTCTTCTTTGGAAATTGATTTAAAGCGCTATGAAATGACAGATATGTATTGTAAGCGCGCTAACTAAATATCGAGGGTTCAGTGCAACAAAGGGTTATCTACATTTTTGGAAATTTTGATAAATCTTGAAATGAAGATTTGTCACACTGACACACTGCAGTTTAAAGCAGATAGCCATAGCTATCTGGGTGATACCCAGCTGCAGCAAAGTTTCCTGTAGAAACCATTATTACCAATGGGTTCCTAGCTGGTCTCTATACTGGATCATTTTGTTTTGAAATCTCATTTTGACCAAAATGCAGAAAGCCCTTTATTGCACTTAACCCTCGATACAGTTGTATTTTATTAGTATTTGAATGAAAAAGAGTGAACTATAGCAAATGGTGAAGTTTAGTATGAAAGAGAGTGAACTATATGAATGAAACAGATTACAATGTTTGTATAAAAGGAGTGACAATATAAATGAAAATGAGTGAAATATGAATAAAAATGAGGAAATGATATGAATTGATTTTTTAAAAAGAGGGTAGAAAATGAATGAAAAAGAGTCAAGTATATGAATGAAAAAAAGAGTGGAAAATGAAGTATATGTAGATGTGTTATCCTTGAGAGTTCGAAAATTTAAGGACAATGCCAAGCAGTGAAAGGCAGATCATATATCTTGGTTTAAGTAGTCATTTGATCCTTAACTTGGGGATCCACTTCTCGTGTATGAATAGATAGCGGATCACTGAAGTGGGTACTGAAAGCAAAATTGCAGGTAGGATGAAAAGGGAAGATCGTGGTACAATTACAACGAGTTTAGGTGTTGCAGATTTAAGAAAGCCGAAGGTCAAAAAGTGAGTGAATACACGGAATATAGTGGGAATATAGAGCGCTATTTAATTGACCTGAATGTAACTGAACACAAACAAACAAGCAAGCAAAACAGATCAAAACAATACAAAAAAAAAAAAAAAAAAAATCAATAATGAAGTTATTCTTCCTGATGTATGACATGAGATATATATAATCTAGAGGTATACAGTTCAAAATCTTGCATTGTGTTCATGTATCATGAAAATAATGCTATCAAGTAAACTTACTGGGAATGAAGGTGATATCCAACGAACGTAGAGGGCGTCAACACTTGTTGACGCCCTCTACGTTCGTTGGTGATATCCCTAAGGAGAGGGAATGCATTGAAAATATCATGCCCCCACCATCGTCTTCTCAATGACTGTACCCCCCCCCCCCCAAAAAAAAAAAAAAAAAAAAAAAAAACAGCACCCTAATAGGATTTTAAGCAGGTGTGTTAAACAGATGCAAGGTGCACCTACTCTCTTAAAAAAATAAAGAGTGAACGCATTCACTCTGTTGGGGGGGGGGGAATTTAAGAAAAGAGTGTATCTAGAGTGAATAAAGAGTGAATTAAGAGTAAAAATTGTGATATTCACTCTTTTAGGGGTGACCTCAGTGACCACTCAATGATTTTGAATAATCACTGAGGTCATCCCTTAAAGAATTAATAAAGAGTGAATATCACAATTATTAACAAGTTACTGCCACCGTTTCATTTGGTATAGATTTTCAGTCCTCCAGGGATCTGTTCTTGGTCCGCAATTTGTTCAACGTTTCTTCATTGTTTATTCAGAATATTTGTCACAAGCGCAGTAGAATTATCATAACGTATGCGGATGACTAACAGCTATCTTACTTGTAGACCTATCTCGAAAGAAATTGATAAAAATGTGAAAAAAAAAAACCTTGAAATTTGTAGTTATCTGACGTGAGGAAGATGATGATTGAGAGTCAGGTAAAACTAAACGACGAGAAGACGGTAATTCATTTTACTTAGGAACAGTGGACATGGTAAACAGCTCAGTGGAATAAACGTCTCTCATGTTCTGCGCTTATAATTATCTGCTGTACATCAAATTAGGACACTTGATGTAAAATTCAATTCTTCCTGAACTTGAACCCTATCTTTGAAATTGTATAAGATTGGAAAATTGCAATCTGGAAATATTCGGCCAAGTAGGCAATATCTCTCACCTCAATCCACCCAACAATACATACTTTTGTTGCTTCACATGCACTGCAATTCAATGAATGAATCACTCTTTCGCCATGTTCGATTACCTACCAGCCAAATCAAGCAACTGAAGAAGTTCAGAATGCTGCTGCTCGCCTTGTGACAAATTCTGGAAGGTCATCACATTCGATCGATCCCTTCCTGAAAATCTCTTCACCCCGTCAACAGCATGTAATCTATGTATTTTTTCTCCTATTAACCTATCTTGCACTAAATAAGCTAGCTCCAGAATATAGTTTCATCCTACCTATCACCACACTCGACATGTCGTTCTGGTCTACGTTCATCAAGTAACATTTAGGCTTTAGGAAATCGGACTGAAATAATTTGAGGAGATAGATCCACCGGCAGCCCCTTTAGTTTGTTTAGTTATATGATGTTATTTACTGCACTGCTGTGTTTCCATATTTGCATGGCTGGTATAATTTGCACTGAATTTATTTGACCTGTATACTGAAGAAAAAAAAAATATTGTAAAAAAAAAAAAAAAAAAACACGATTAAACCAAACAATACACTGTGGATCAGGTCATATAATGTCAACTTATGGACAGGATTCGTGGTATGCTGAAAGGCTGATATGAAATGGAAATCCCCAATCTGACAATCTAAGTTTAGGTATTCTTTATGAGTTGCCTCATGGCAAAATTATGTGTAGCTGCGTTGGGATTTTAAAGTAAAAATTAGATTTAAAGTTTTTCTCTGTAATTGAATCACCAGCCAAAATTCACTGATAGGTCGGCAAGAGCCTTTATTTGAAAACAAACCCGAAATCCTTATTGCCAGTCCTCTTGTGACGATATTCATGATTGACTGCATGAATAAGTGATATTTTCAGATACTGTTACATAATTCGCTCACATTTAGTCGCTGAGTTTTGTTTTAATGAGACGCCTATGTTACAGTGAAAACTCACTATAATGAGGACTTCGGACCTTAAAAATTACCTGATTATATGAGGCACCTCCTTATGTCAGGGTAAAAAGCAAAAGAACATAAAGACCTGCAGCAAAATCATCTTGTAATACCAGGAATCTCGTTATATCAGAGCAGTGACATAGCTATAGGATTTCATTCTTTTGGGGGGGGGGCGGTAATGAGCACGCGAAGCGCGCGCCCTAGGGGAGAGGGGGATTTTAAAGCTCCTTTTTTTTTTGGTCACTGTTCCTTGTCTTCTCCCGCTCTTCCTACGTTCTCTTACCTTTTTCTTTTCACAGTCACTTTTTTCTTCTTTCTTTTTCTTTTTTCTTTTTATTTTTGGGTTTTCTCATGGGGGCGACCTCCCCCACCGCCCCCTGGCGACGCAGGTGTATCTGAACTCTTTATAACGAGTTTCCAATGTATTATTATAGGATTATTAAATAAAAACAACAACAAAAGATTAAAAAATCTTGGTACCATTAACTTAATCAAAATGTTTATCTTGTTGCACATAATGAACACCACCCCTTTTCAACCAACTGGGCAAACACTTTTGCACGCGTGCTGCGTCCTATTAACCGCCTGGAAGATGACTTAAAAGGGTGCCACCTCTCTGACCTTCGCCTTTCCCTTATCAAGCCGTAGGGAGCAGAGAACAGGATTCGAAAGCAAAACTAGTATAGTAAAAGAACTCCTGGAAAATGCTTTGATTCTCCGTGACCGTGGAAATGACAGACAGTTTTATATCGTATAAGGAGTCCGGGAAGAGAGCAGTGCCTCACATCACGCTTGCATTTTTACTCTCGGACTCTCTGATGGGGTTTTAATTGCCAGACGAAAGCTGATACCTCCTCACTCGGACTCTTGGCAGCGGCTCGTAGTGGTATCGAAAGTCGATCGGGACGGTACGCAGTCAAGAGGGCCAAGGGGCTTTATGCCACTGATATTTTGCATTCAGTTACAGTTTGGATGCTTCTCTACGGAACCCGCAGCTTTATTCTGCAGTTTAAGACAACAAATGTTCATTCCATACTGTGAATTTACAATATCGTAGGTGGTGCATCGATGCGTGCTCTTCATAGTTCGGAGGGTCCAGTTTCCTGGTAATTTTTTAAAGCTCATTTTGACCAAGGTATTTTTTTCATCATTAATGATAGAGCAAACAATCACCACTAAAGGGAAAGCAATATATGAGATCATAGACTTATTTCATTCATATTTAATGGACCATGCAGTAATATACAACTGGTCACTATGATGGGCTGCAGGGAAGTTCGTCCAGTTTTCGTCCTTCTGTCATCTTTCATCCTGATCATCGGTTTCTGTGGCTTGTCCACTGGTGAGTTAACACATTATATTCTCTATTTTTTCATGCATGGGTCAGCTGTCAACAACTTTCCTATTGAGCTTCATTATGAATTTGTGTACAGGTGTTATTCGATCCTTCCGTTAGACCAATGTTATCATTTTATTACGAGTAAACAATAAAAGCGAAGAATAGGATACATTAACATTCAATTTTTAGTAATGAACGAGTGAATGAAGCAAGCGATAACCTATTGGGACTTTGGTATAATTGCGACATTCAGTGGCTGTGTAAATGATTAAAAGTGCGCAAACACCTTCGCTGCCTAAATACTAGGTAATTGTTGCCATATCAGTCATTTCGAAATTCTCCGGGGCTGCAGCTCGGAAGAGACCGAAGGGCTTATGAGCATAGATCCCCACTTTTGCAAACTAACTTGTCATTTATTTTGAAAGCAAGATCTTTAGAAACTATAAAAACAGAGGGAACCTGTAAGGTAAACTGTCCGATTATTGATGTCATATTTTTGTCTTGTTAGGATGACCGCAAAAATGTCTTTGCCTCCCCCCCCCCCCTATTTGGGACATAGAGGTACACAGTGTTGAAGTCTAAGACAATCTACTAGGAAGCGTTGGAACAGATCAAACTACATTGTATATTTTTGAATTTTGAAACTTTTTATTTTATAGCAAAAAAAAATTGTTACACATCATTGTGCTTCAGTTTTAGCTTCAATTTTCTCCCTCTTATTTACTTATACCCTTTTTTTTTTGGAGGGGGGGGGGGGGCTTGCGAGACGGTCCATGTGGGAGTAAGTTATATGCAAATAATAACATCTATATCATATCTAGTTGAAACTCTGTATTTCACACACTAATCATTCTGTCGTGAGAGAGGCAAAAACGACATTGTTCTTTCTTCCTTGATAAAAGAAAAATCAGCCCTTTCCTTTCAGCGCCACTGTTAGTGTTTCGAAAATCTTTATACAGAGTAGGTAGCTTGCGGGGGAAAATTTAATTTTGAATCGTGAAACTTCACTGTTTAGACTTTATTATTATACTGGTATTTATATAGCGCCTTTCCATAAACCATGCTCAAAGCGCTTAACAGTAAAAAAATAAAACAAAGTAAATTCTGCTGTCCAAGTGCATAAAAAAATAAAAAAACGAGTCATATAGAAAAAGGATGAGTTTTGAGATTTCTCTTAAAAGATTCCACTGAAGGGCAGGAACGAATGCAAAAGGGGAGACTATTCCAAATAGTTGGACCAGAAAAAATTATATTTTGTTAAGCTTTCTTTGAATTGATGTGGGGGATTTGAACGTAATGTATAACTCGATTGCTGAATGGGACAAAACAAACGGGAGATATAGTGTGGGGTCAGGTTGTGAATGGATTTGTAAACAAGTAGCGCAACTTTAAACATTATTCTCTTGGGGACAGGCAACCAGTAAAGATGTTTTAACAAAGGAGAAACATTATCATACTTTCTTGCGTTTGAGACAATACAGGCTGCACTTTAGAGCCTTATGGAATTAAAAAAATATATATTAATATAATTATGAGGGTTTGTAACGATCTATTTATTCATTCATCTATTTCTGATATTTAGACGGGGTGACTCATTATAACCAAAAGAGGTGGTCTTCCGTGAGACCCTGATAACAATAAAAGTAAATATAATTGTCAACAGAATCATGAAAATAAACCCATAACAAAAATGAATAACAAAATACATAACAATATATACAAAGCATTCGGTATCCTCTGATAGATTTTGGTTTGTACAGAAATGTCAAGGCACATTGAAAGTTCTTGATATATCATATGTATAGATAGTAATTATTTTCTAACATCTGTTGAAGATATCCATGTGCACAACAGTCATTTTCAAATG
>CM057155.1:22205173-22230173 GCA_029962745.1 Echinometra lucunter | reverse complement strand
CTAATTTCCAAAATCACCATTCATTTGTGGAAGAACAATTTCTGATTTCTGATTGCTTCATTGATTGAATGATTGATTAATTTCCGTTTCCATGTGATCATTTAACATGATTAATTTCCGTTTCCAAACATTTTCAAAGTATAGAAAATAACACAATATAATGTATTATTTGTAGAGAACAGAACTAAAATGTACAGAAGAATGTTGAACAGCAAGCATGATAAGAATGACATGATTTAAAGAGTGCTATAGGACTTCATCTTGAGGATTAAAAAAGGGGTTGGGTGGTAGTGACCGGTGTACTGGGTAACATGAAATCAGTAAAATATTTTGTATATATTTCAATTCAAATGTTTAATTTTATGTTTTAAAATATCACCATTTCAGGCCTTTGCAGAATCTTGAGTTAACAGCACTTGAACCTGGAACTTTCGTTGGACTCGATTCGGCTGATGTCATGTAAGTCTCAAACCTATTTTATCATTTAAAAGATAACTAACTTTAAAATGAGAAGCACCAAGTAGTCTTTAACCCAAGAAGTCCTAATTTGAAGGACCGTTAGTAACGCCGGTCCTGTGGACTGAAAATTAAAATCTAGAAAAAAACAAAAAATTATTAGGACATACAGAAACCCACACGTAGGTGGCGTAGATATTCGATACGAATCGTAAGCCGAAAAGCCGAATAACAACAACGACAGCACTCTAAGAGGGCGGAAGTTGACTGCATCATACCTGATGAAATATGGCTTTAATACCAATTCACTCAGTTTTTAACATTGTGACGGATGGGTCGTAACTATAGAAAAGACACATTGTAAATAAGATTACACTTTTATAATAATTAAAAGAAATGGAACCAGCGAATCTTCACCAATATCCCCAAAACTTATTCTCGTGCGATTTATACAGTTCATGACATTATTATCGTTCATATTATTCTATGCTCTTACCAGGCTATAAGTAATATATGAGTTATTTATAATCATCTGTATTACTTCTCACAGAAATCTTGCAGACAATAAGATTGAACGAGTGGAATCGGGAGCTTTCGAAGGTCTGAACTACACACGCACACTGTGAGTAATAGATTGAAAGAAATAAATAAGAAGGCTTTTGATGGACGTAAAAGTCACATTCATCATTGATTTCAGTCAATTCATTTGCTATGTCGCCCTTCATTTTATGCATTTGATGTGATATTTCATTTATTTATCGGTGATCAAAATATATGCTTGTAATACTGAATACACAAACATGACAGAGACAGCGAGTTGCTAAATAAACTAATATCTTTACTGCTGTTTATCATATTTATTTAGCAATATTGATTACTTGAAACAAAGGTGAGATAAAATCATATACCTGCATTTTATGACTTGTGGTGTCATTAATTTTTACATGTAGAATGCTTGAAGGTAACGACATCACTCAGTACCAGATGGATATTTTCAGAGGTCTGGATGAACTTAGACATCTGTAAGTGTTCTTGTCAGTCTCGTGTTAGGTAGTCTTGGTCAGGGCCGTACGCAGAAATGTTTTTCGGGGGGGGATCGAAGCGTAAAAATTTTCGAAGAAGATTAAAAGCGAGGGAACGAAGCGACCGAGCTGGTTATGAAGGTGCTTTTGCATTTTTGAAAGTGAAAATGAAGGATTTGGTGCACACTTTTCGTGGATTTTGTGAAAATTTTCAGTAAAAAAATGTAAGTTTTCAAAATTTCTAGGGGGGGGGGGGGCAACTGCCCCCCCCCCCCCCCCCCGCTGCGTACGGCCATGGTCTTGGTTATGATTATGTTAGTTAAAGACCTACTCATCTGGAAAACAGCAAATCCTGTAATAAAGAAATAGAACTGCGTGCTAATTGGATGGATTAAAGACCTACTTATATCAGTTCTCCTCTTCGGAGCAGTTCTCTCAAATGAAGATTTCGAACGAAACTGGGTAGCTTTTTTGTTGACATGTGAAGTTTTAACTTAATTTTTCGTGGGCCTTTAAGCTAGGGTTGGTGCATAGGCCCTCTATTTGCTTGAAAGTTGCAGTGCTAAAAGAACTAATCTTTTAAATACTTTATGTCTTTTCATCTATCCACTCAGATCGTCCGACTTGTTCCTGTTTTGTTGCATTGTGTCTGGTCTTGAGAGTTGCTACCCTCCTGAAGATCAGTTCTCCTCGTGTGAAGATCTAATGCGATCCAATGTGCTCCGAATCTTCATGTGGATTCTGGGCTTTAGTGCGTTCATTGGAAACATCTTTGTCATCATTGAACGTGCACGAGACAAAAAGAAATTCCGCGTACAATCCTTCTTGATCTTCAATCTTGCCATATCGGACTGTCTGATGGGAGTGTACATGTTGATCATCGCCAGCGCGGACGCGCACTTCAGGAATGTGTACGTTTTCCACGCAGAGAGTTGGAAAGCTAGTGGAATGTGCAAGCTCGCGGGTATCTTGGCCAATCTTTCCAGTGAAGTGTCAGTGCTTATTCTGGCCGCAATAAGCATAGATCGCTTCCTCTGCATCGCATTTCCCTTCTCACAAAGGCATTTGGGACGGAAATCAGTTCGCATCACCGCAGGAGTGATCTGGGCAGTCTGTCTCATCTACAGTGTCATCCCAGCCCTACCTTTCCCGTACTTTGGTGAGAGATTCTATGGGCGTTCCGGCGTCTGTCTCGCTTTACCGTTGACAAATGTGAAGCCTCCAGGCTGGCAGTATGCAATGAGTGCCATCTTTATTAATTTTATTGCCATGGTAGCAATTATCGTCTGCTACGCTGTCATCTATGCCGTTGCTAAGCGGTCGGCATCAGCACTTAGGACCAACAAGACAATGGAAGCTGAGGTACATGACTTTATTGTGGTTTTAGCAAAGAACCTAATCTTCATTAGAAGCTTGTGTTTAATTGTGAATTCATATAGTGAATTCATATAGTGACCTTTTTGTATAATACATGATGCACAACATTTTATGCCTCTGAGTTCAATAAACAAAAAAAGAAAGACTTACAAGCAGACAAGTCAGAATATCCCCAAAGTACTATCTGAAACAGTTCTTTTGCTGCAAAGCTATGCAAAACAAAAGTGATAGTGAACGCATCCACTACTCAACGTCACGTGATCTTATTACAGCCAATAGGACGTGAATCTCCTAATACCCCCTTTCTTTACAAAATCAAAAGTCATAGTGCAGTAGTTATATATGGGCGAGTGTGTATCTTAAATCCAAAAATATGTGTACAATATTCCTTAACTGTAGCAATTATGGTCTTACTCCCTATTTCCAATTACGTTGTTTTGCTTAATACAGACCAAGTTGGCTGTACGAACTGCGGTCATTGTAGCCACTGATATCTGCTGCTGGTTACCGATCGTCATCCTCGCTTTCGTATCCCTCTCCAACTCTGCGATCATCCCACCGACAGTCTACGCCTGGATCGCTGTCTTTGTTCTCCCAATCAACTCGTCCATCAATCCATACCTCTACACCATCTCGACCATTGATGTCAAGACGAGACTGGCGTCGTTCCGGACAGGTACAACGCTTATCGCAAGTAGCAACAGTAGCAGTCGGTATGTGAGTCCAGCAGGCGAACTCAACAAAAACGGAACCAGAAAACATCCGGAAAGAAACGCGTCAGGAGAAAGAAGCTAGAATAGGAAGTTCAGTTTTTCCCGTATCTTTCACATATGTTTTGAAATACATGTGATAAAATGTCTAAGGTATTGATGTTTCATGGGTGACTTACAAACGGAAATGAAACAGCGAATCCGCAACGAAACGAAGGATATGGCTAATGATAATGCAACGATACAATCAGAGGAACATGAACTAATCGTTTGCTTAAATTTGTGTCGAATTTTCATTAACAAAAAGTTATAGTGAATCAGTATTTTTTCCCCTTTCATTTACGGCCCTTTTTCGGCATCCCAGATTCTTCAAAGTCACTGGAGATGAATACAAGGAAATCAGACCGCTTCATTCTTTCTGACGCACTCAGTCTTATCAGAGCCAAGAAGCTTCATCTAAAAGACAATGAGGTTCAAGCTGTTAGTGAAGAATTGCACGATATACTTGACAAGATCCACGCATGCGCCATGACCCATGGTTCAATAAATGCTGACCATATTGCCATCGAGAAAAGTAAGGTATGTATGCAATGTTAGCTTTCCATGAAAATACTTTACTTTTAACAGCAGAATGATATGAGACTAAAGCTTGAGCGCATCACTTTCCAGTTTCTATATCTCTCGTTAAAACCTTGATACGGTGCTTAATTTAAGAGGTAAGCCTTTTTGCATTTGTCCCCTCAAACTTAATATTTCCTGTATTAGTTTGGAAAGAAAGATGTTTCTTCTTTTTTTCTTTCTTTGAAAGATTTTATTAAATCATTCCAGAACAAAATCATTCAACGGATTTGAACAAATACATGTAAATGTTGTACCTTAACTGTATAGCAAAACATGGTTACATCAGTTGCACAATTCTCTGTTTATGAGAAATAAAACAAACTTATTACGTTTAATATAAAGAACTCGTTCAAAATCATGAAAACGTCTGAGCACATTCTTAAAAGAATTCAAAGATATTTCTTGCCATCAGAATAAAGCAACATCCAGAAACGTAATTCTATGGCAGTAATGAATTTTCTTTAAGAAAGAACGGCAAAATAATAGAAAAACATGGCTACCCGTGGTTTTTCACATTTTGCTGTATACATCCCATTGTGTAACATTAGCATGAAACACTTTTTTCCCCTAGGAAACGGGGAAATGGACATCTTTTATCCTGATGACATCTTCTCAAGCCGCCAATGGTGACGTGGATACCAACTGTTCGACGAACAGTGATATGGATCAATTGGGAAGTGTCATTGCAGAACTGAACGACGCGCTGGGCTATAAAAGTAATTTGAAGACAGTTTAATCATGGACTGGGCTTCACATTAAAACAGACAGAAACAGAAGTGCTATAGAGCACCGAAGCGATGACGTCAAAGAAAAACATTTTTTGGATTATCAGAATTTTAGATATCATGTCTCGATGGAGCATGATGAAAAACATCCACAGCCCAAATTCTATGGGAATCGGCTCATGGGGACCCGATATGAGGTCACATGAATACCTACCTAGCCCCATTGAAATCGGTGTAAATTGGCCTGGTTCTAAACAGTTACGAACCAGGCCAATTTACACTGATTTCAATGGGGATAATTAGGCATTCATGTGGTCTTACCTTAGGCCACTGTGAACCGATTCACGTCAAATTTGGTGTATGGAGGTTTTTCATCATGCTCTGCCGGAATATAGTCATGAAAATACTCAGAGGTAAAAAAAAATAAATAAAATTTTATGACGTCACAGTTCGGTACTCTATTCTTTCAGGAATATGAACATGTCTGTGGATTTCATCACTCTCCTTTAAATTTAAATTTCAATGCGATTTTTCATTATTTCTTGGTGTTCATGTTTGAATTTATTCATAAATACTTTTTAAAATAAATATCATTGCATTTTGAATACTGATCGTAATTGCAATATCAATGATTTTATGTAATTCCGTTGATTGTCGATTGTGGAGTAGTAAACTGTTGTTAACTCTACTTTTTAAAGCTAGTGCAATAGCTTTTTCATTCCTATCAAATTTACATTCCTACTGAATTTACCATTATTTGTTTTTTTTAATTCTCAATTCATTTTCAAATTCTTATTATTTCTCAATTGATAAAAAATATCTATCCTCTTATTCAAAATGTACATATCGTTGAATGTCAATAACAACAGTACTGGTGAATTTGCTGTTCGTTACATTCTTCATTACTTATAATACTGCTTTAATAACATTGCTATTATTGACAATGTTTTTAATTAAAATTCCATTTGTTGATTGTCTTATTTGTTCGAATGTTGTATTTTATCATTATAATGATGTACATTGTAACCACTGTATTTCAATCTTTAGACTGCGGGAATAGATAGTTTCTATAAAAATCCTTCAGTGAATCAATGAATCAACCCTTCCGATGAAAATCTGCTTGGTTAAAAGCTGATAAAAGCAGGCACTATTGAGTTGGTAGAAGTTTTACCATTAAAGTAAAATTTTAACATGCTTGATACCCCTTTTGAATCTGTTTCACTTGGTGTCACGCCGGACGACTTTCTGCGGTAAACGCGGCGTGACATTCCTTCTAAACTGAACACGAGGTAACGAGCCCGGATTACCCTTTATTATTACCATCACGTCTGCGGTAATTCGATCGCCGAATCGGCACATACGCCATTTTAAAGTATTCTATTCGCACTATGCTCTCCACCCAGTTGTACAAATGGAAAACCAGGAGAAAAAATATTAGAATACCATCTGCATCATGTATCATACGACCTGCTGGAATGCTTGGCAGTTGAGTGCAGAGCGCGCACTTTACATGCACAAACTCGAGTACCTACCACAAACCAGAGCCCTTTATTACACAAAAGCAGTGGAATCCAGAAATATGAAGTAGTAGAAGTACGTCAAGCTTTTGAAACGTAGAGGAGAATTTCATAGTAATTTTCTTGTATTTGTTGTTGCGTGACCTTTGACAAAAAAATGAAGGTGAATGTATTAGAGATTACGCAATGCTGCTTTTCTTTTGTTGTGTGCGCATATTTTGTTCGTTCATAAATTTCAAAGAAAATGTGTACACAATGCTACCGTATAAAATCAACGGTGAAATGGAGTCAAAAACCATCCTCGTCTAAACACAATGATACTTGGGAAGACTTTATCGCTGATTTCATATGGACGACTTTGTTTACACATTTTCTGTTTTTTTCCTACAGGCAAAACTGTGTCGATGTCAGTAATGTCAATTAAATGTGCTAAATCATTAAACAACAGAACTTGAAGCCCTTTTGTCTCTTTTTAAAGTTCAGATTAAAGTTCAAGCGTATCTGGCCATTCTCTATAAAGTGAAACAAATGGAAACACACGTAACCATCTAATTGTGCCTCATTGCTCGAAAATCAGATATGTATTGATTTTTTTTTATTGTAACCATTTTTTGAATGAAAAGGGCTCCCCTTTTCTTTGATAAGAATAATTTGTCAACTATAATGTTTTAACAGAGTCATTTCAAAACGCCTCCTTTTTTTGAGTGATCACACACGTGACCGACCAAGTTTTCACCTTTAAAGAACGGAATGTTCATTGATTTATGGAAAATTGCTTAGAGCAATCCCCATATAGTAATCATGGTAATGAAAAGTGGAAACTTACACTCCCAGGGAAATGCGAGAGAAATGGGTTTGAATATCAAGAAGTAAGCCCCATTTTCGTGCAAAAACACGCACGTGACCGACTTTATTTGACTTCTGAAAGAAACTTTTATGTACGCTCTTTTAAAATAATTGCCTTCATTCTTTTGGGGGTAATACAGTTATTTAAAATTCCAAGATGAAAGACTTCTGCTAGAAGACGAATGCTGACAAATTGGTTTTGAATAAGCTATTTTTATATAAGCGATTAGGGTCACACACGTGACCGAGAATGGCCCATCTGACAATGCAAAAATAAATTATGATGAATTCCAACCTCACGTGAATAAATCTCATGTAGCAGGGGGACGTCGCAGTAGACTAACGGCCCTCTGCACTAAGAAAGGTCAAAAAGGTCCGCGAAAAACGAACGTCCCTTGAGATCGACAACTCAGTCCTAAATGACAGCCCACAAGATGCTAAATACAAAGACATACTAGTGCAATGAATCCCTTGGCTCAAAATGAGACATCAGTTTGCTAAGCTGTACCGGCCGCACAGAAACGCTGTTGTTAGCAGGTTTGTTAGCGCTAACAAGTCACTAACAAATCAGCCACTAACAGCACGGGTAAAATGACCGCACAGAAAGCGCTGTTAGAGCGCTGTTAGACACCCGCGCTGTTAGAGTGCTGTTAGTGGATTTGAGCCATAGAGTTAGGTAAAATCAACGAACGTAGAGGGCGTCAACACTGACTGAAAAGTGTTGACGCCCTCTACGTTCGTTGGGTAAAATCTATGATTTGTGCGTAGTAATTTATTTATAGATTGATGAATCTTGTTGATCATTACTAGGTCTAGTAATGATAAATTTTCTAATTTTCAACAATTTATCCAATAAGCATGAAGAAGAACAAGAAAATTATCATGATATTGAGATTAAGATACTGTACCACAAAAACAATTTTGCAAGCCCACTTCTCATTGGTTTGTTGAGGACAAAAAGAAGATTCTGTACGAAATTGTATTAAGGCGTTGATTTGACGTTTAATAAAACGACCAATGATATTGATCTGATTCAACGCAGTAGCATACACTGTAGCATAGCATAGCGTAGCTTGGCATATATACGTAGCTTAATTCAATCTGTATAAAGAGAGCAAACAAATTGAACCGGAAATTAGACATGTGTCTTCAATACATAGTCATTAACTCTGAATATCAATACTTGTCTAAATCATATCACAGTTTGAATTGTACTTTCTTAAATAAATGATAAACCTGAATGAATCATCAAACCATGTGTCTTTGTGTGATTATTTACTTTTGACAGCTCTATATTAACTTGCAAAAGGACCATAAAATTATCCTCATAAAATATCTGCATTATTTTCCTGGCAAATATTCAAGAAATAGCTACATCAGTAATCTTTTTGACGTTTGTACTAGAAAATAAATCTACAGGAGAAATATAATAAATCCAACTTGAAAAATATTTCACCTGACAAATTGTAAAATCCTACTCAAAACAACTCTTTAAAAGTTGCTTAAATTCCTTTTACTAGCCACAATAAATTTCTTTGGTCTAGTTTGATTCATAATACACTCTCAGTTATTTTATAAGTCTGAAATGCTTGTATAATATCTCTTTCAATAATATTCCATAAGATAAATAAGCTTTCATAAACCCTGGACATTACTACTCATTGCTTTATGTATATAAGCAATGCAAATTTAGTGTGCTAACTTCAGTTTTGGTTTCATGCCCCAAAATTCTATGTAGCTTACATATCCCTCTTTCATCCAAAGAAACTCATATTATTTCTTAAATAATTCTCATCAAAATAATTTCTTCTCTACTCAATATATATTCTTTCCACACTCTTTTCCCTTGACAAGTATAACATCTTGAATTTTATACATTTTTTCATACAAAACGTGTCGCATTTTGTCATCTTTACGGCGACCTCACAATATGCAAATTTTATGCAAATGAACATTTAACCACGTGAAGTTTTTTCTTCATTTTCACTTTTACATTTAAATAATTGGTTCATAAATGCTTTTAACACAATATCTAAGTACACTTACTTCTTTGGCAGGAACTATGAACTTTGTTTTACATAATGCTAGTTGACCAAGCTTCATCCTAGACGGAATCTGCTTCTTTGATGAGATTTCAAGCACTCGGTCGAAACTTGTTGCTCTGTGTTTTATGACATGTTTCGAAGCTGAAATTATAGGCTGAAACCGATTTTTACCGAAAAACAAACTATGGTATCTGCAACAAACAAATAGTTTCGATCATCGAAACACTCATCATTTTTTTTTTTTAGTTGGAAAGGGCTCTTCACTCATGATAGAGTATTTGTCAATGATGATTTTCATCATCACTGGCTTTAATGCGTATTTAGCCTATTATTAAGTTACATTGACTGTACTGTAGATACGGTACACGGTTACTCACATAGGCGCCGGAAGCGGTGGGGGGGGGGGGGAATTGCCCCCATCATTCGAAAGGGGGGATCGATTTTTGCCCCCAAAAGGCCCCCCTCGGAAGAAAAAAGAAAAATAAAACTGGATCATATACAACCATGTAAAATGAGCATACTGGCATGATTAGTGCTCTAAAATGGAAACTTTCATTCAAAAATCAAAATTTTCTTACTCGGTCACTACGCACCCTCGTCTAGTAATTAGAAGCAACGTTTCTCAGTATTTAGAAATTCGTTCTATCATCTGTGAAAAAGGGGCAGATGCTTGCTTTATTCGGGGAATTATTCCCCCCTTCTTCCTCAGTATCCTCATATATTGGCATAAGGGCGCCAGTATTTTTTTTTTCATATTTGGGCAATGCCGGAATATGAAATTTCTGTAAATTTTCACCACCAAAATTGTAAAAAATTTGCGCGCTCGTTTCGCTCGCGCGAACAAAGTTGTGAAACTGAATAGTTGATTTTCGGGCAGAGGGTGTCAGCCCCAACGCCAAAATTTAACAGTATGCCATGCATAAACCCTCCCATTGCCATGCCCGATCTCCTGAGTCTCTTACGCCATCCTAACATACTAGAAGCGGTGAAAAATAATCATGTTTCAAGTACGTATGATGAGAGAAAGCTGGGACTCTTCCGGTGTGCCTGGTTACTCACCGTAGTGTTCTTTCCAATGCAGGGCCTACATGTCAAAAAGGTCTTCAAATACTGCTTTGGAAAACCGATATTTCCTGAAAAAGTCATTTTCATTTTCTTTTTTAAAAGGATCATAATTATCTTGGTCTCCTCGTCAGTGGCGGCACCAAGGGGGGCATGGGGTGTCATTTGCCCCCCCCCCCCCACTCAGAAGCTTTGCCCCCCAGCTGCCCCCCCCCCCTAAATTTTGAGGACTGAAAAGAAAAATTATAAAGTAATTTGTAAATAAGTCGATGTTGTCATAAGCATCATATTCAAGCTGTGGAGTGCTCTAAATTACCATTTTTCGCTCTTCAAAACTTGAAAATTTTCTCACTCAGTCGCTGTTGGTTTCCTCGCACACTATTAGTTTGTAATGTAAATGTTCACTTCATGATCTAGTTTTAATCAATATCTTTGCTCCATAAAGCATTTCCTGATTTTACAAAGATTTCTCTCTATATCAAGTGTAACAAAAAAATGTTTATTGGGGCCACTAAAAGCATTGGCGTAAATCCGGGGAGGGGGGATGGGGATATATCCCCCCACTTTTTGGAGAGGGGGGATATATGGCATGTAAAAATATCCCCCTCACTTTTTAAGGATGAAAATATATTTTTATTTATCAGTTAGTAAAAATTTGAATATCTATCATAAACGACCATCATATTTTAGAATTTCTATTTGAAAATGCGATTGAAAACCAGAAAAGGTGGTTATTTTTGGCTCGCTCACTTCGCTTGCTCATCATATTTTATAATTTCTTTTCTAAAATGCAAATAAAAACAAGAAAAGTGGCCATTTTTTTGGCTGGCTCGCTTCGCTCGCACGCAACATTGACATTAAAATGTGTGTAAGAGGAAAAAGAAATCGTCCAAAAATTCAATTACCCCCCCCCCCCCCCCCCCCCCCCCCACTCCTCAAACTCAAAGTGGATTTACGCCGGCGACTAAAACTAGCTTTTCACACTCGATTTTTCCATACACGCAAAAAAAAATTGATATAGTGGTGCCGCCACTGCTCCTCGTGGCTTTATCAGCTAAACCTATGTCGTCCCCTATACGCGCCACACTCTTAATTAGGTCTAGGTCTATTTTGAACCATTTTGAAGTACTTGGTATAAAAAATGGGAGACAAGTTATAGCGCACGACAAGAAATTATTCACTAACATTGCCACTATAGGTGTCCCTGGCACTGTTAGTGAGTTGTTAAAACATTACCACTACCGTTAGCTTCTGTGCGGCCTTGAAATGTTAGGCGAACAGCGCTGTTAGTGAATTCGACTAACATTACGCTTCTGTGCGGCCAAACCATCGCTATCGGTACTGTTAGTACGCTGTTAGCGCTAACAACGTTTCTGTGCGGCCAGTACTGGTAATTAGCTTTTAATGGAAGCAATTTGAAAACGCACAGAGTGAGACGGGCCGCGGTAGACCAGTACCGGCCGCACAGAAACGCTGTTAGTAGCAGGTTTGTTAGCGCTAACAAGTCACTAACAAATCAGCCACTAACAACACGGGTAAAATGACCGCACAGAAAACGCTGTTAGAGCGCTGTTAGACAAGCGCGCTGTTAGAGCGCTGTTAGTGGATTTGAGCCATAGAGTTAGGTAAAATCTATGATTTGTGTGCGTAGAATCTTGTTGATGCAGCACTACACAGTGCATTGTTGTCTTCGTGAGTGAGGGATTAACGAACCTTCGGAATATCGGACCTTCGGAATAGCGAACCTTCGGAATAACGAGTTGTAACCCACATAAAGTAGAGGATGGGAGGGGGGGGGGGTAATTGTGATCATGCATTACAAGTCATGCACCGACCCCCGTTATACCCTCACTGGAAATTTATGAAAATATTGTTGAATATGGAGACATTAAAAAAATTAAATTAGATTAAAAAGGTTTAATCAAAATAATTTGCATCTAAGAAAATATATACATGCTCTAGAATCTATATAAAGTATGATACATTGTAGTCTGACCCCCCCCCCCCCCCTCCCCCCATGAAGTATAGTTCGTCACCCGCAATTAATCCCACTTGTGTCGGCCGTGGCCGCTTTGTGTAAAAGGGGTCATAGAGAACATGCACCGCTGTCGCAGAGGTCCGACCCTCTCCGCCCCAGTGGCGGAATGTTTTTATTCAAGTCAGATTAACTTAGATAGATATTTTCAAATTAGAGTGAGACTAATAAGATTCAAAGAAATCCAATTCGACGTTAAATCAAGTTTAACTTTAGATCTATTAAGTTGGGCTTATTTGCACATCATATACGAGTTTAAAATCATGTCTACTGTAAGTTAGAGGAATGTAATTTATGAATATATACAAGGGAATATCATTTCATGAACAATATTCATATTACGTTGTAAGAAATGACATGGCATGCAAATATGTCGGTATATTTTGTGCTAAATCCTATCACTTTTTATAGATTATAGGTCTAGTAATGATAAATTTCCAAATTTTCAACAATTTATCGAATAAGCATGAAGAAGAACAAGAAAATTATCATGATATTGAGATTAAGATACTGTACCACAAACACAATTTTGCAAGCCCACTTGTCATCATTTTTTTTTTTAGTTGGAAAGGGCTCTTCACTCATGATAGAGTATTTGCCAATGATGACTTTCATCATTACTGGCTTTAATACACTATTAAGTTACATTGACTGTACTTAAGATACGGTACACGGTTACTCACATAGGTGCCGGAAGCGGGGGGCAATTGCCCCCCATCATTCGAAAGGAGGGAGGGGGAATCGATTTTTGCCCCCAAAGGGCCCCCCTCGGAAGAAAAAAGAAAAAAATGGATCATATACAACCATGCAAAATGACCATACTGACATGATTAGTGCTCTAAATGGAAACTTTCATTCAAAAATCAAAATTTTCTTACTCGGTCACTACGCACCCTCGTATAGTAATTAGAAGCAACGTTTCTCAGTATTCAGAAATTATTTCTATCATCTGTGAAAAAGGGGCAGATGCTTGCTTTATTCGGGGGATTATTTCCCCCCTCCCCCTTCCTCCTCAGTATCCTCATATATTGGCATAAGGGCGCCCTTATTTCTTTTTTTTTTTTCATATTTGGGCAATGCCGGAATATGAAATTTCTGTAAATTTTCACCACCAAAATTGTAAAAAATTTGCGCGAACAAAGTTGTGAAACTGAATAGTTGATTTTTGGGCAGAGGGTGTCAGCCCCAACGCCAAAATTTAACAGTATGCCATGCACAACCCTCCCATTGCCATGCCCGGTCTCCTGAGTCTCTTACGCCATCCTAACATGCTACAAGCGGTGAAAATAATCATGTTTCAAGTAATGCGAAATGTAAATCGTCCATTATACAATATTATTTGCAAGAAAAATATAGAGCACAGATAAATCAGTTTGACAAGAAATGGTGTTTACTTAAAAACATAACTAACTGAGCTTATATAATTCCCGGCAGTTTGTGATTATTATTATTGTTTCTCAAATTGAATGTATTTGATATGTCTGATTGACTTTGTGTTATCTTTGTAAGTTTACTTATATTGTTATGTTGAAAATGTATAATTATACTGTTATGTTGAAAATGTATCAATAAAATCCCTTTGGATGGGGGGGAAAGAAGAAAAAAAAATGTTTCAGGTAATAATGATGAGAGAAAATGGGAAACATTTTTTGATAACAGTATATTTTATTAATTTAAAAAAACCCTCTAAAGCTGTCCTTTTATATAGACCAATTTCACGGCCGGTTTATGTATTTGGCCCTCTATCGGCGACGCCATTGCTGCTGTGGGCAAGCGCGCTGACCGCGATTGGCTCTGTGTACATGTACAAAATGAATGTAAGATATGAGATATGCCCCGATATTGTTCCATTTACTTTATTCTAGATCAATAAAATAAAGGCTAGCATGGATACATGGGTAGATGAGGTAAGACAATGGTCATATCTGACAGATGAAGGTATGATGTATTTTTGTAATTTCGATGGTTTTTCAACTTAGTTTTGTCAGTAAAAGTTCGATTGCAGCATAGAAGCCGTAATAAACGGGAGCCCTAAATCTTACCCTGTTTACAAAGCCAAGTTTTCACTCATTAAATTTTACGCCAAAGTACATAATGATATGTTTCTTGACTTAAAAGTCCGTTCTGTTGATGTTTTTACCCACTGGCGACGAATTCCTTCACATTGCTTACGGAAACCTGCGTAGGGAGTACGGCTTCTCACACAAACAGGCTTCATGAGTCAAAAGCGAGTGAATTTCGCACTCAGTTAGCTTCCAATTTTTAAACTTTCTCTAATCCTTGTGGCATTTGAGCACCGCACAGCTGCGACCTGAACTTCCCTGATAATTTCTCATTGCAAATATTAAAATAAATCTACATATACTGGTCAAAATAGACAAAAAATCGAACGAATGTACATAACGCGCTATTGACTTGTGTACTATAAAAGTTGGAGCGCCCACCCCAATATGTCGAACTGTGTCGAACAGTCTACAACCCTCTTGCGTTGTGAAATTGGTCTATATAAAGAAATAAATATAAAAAACGAGGGGGATGTGCTTGTTCGGGGGGGGGGGGGGGGGGAGGAGGTGTATATGGGGTACGTTATATGCTGGTAGTAAGCATTTGAGGTGGGCCCCCATAAAGGTTTGGGGCGGGCCCCCAAGAGTGTTCCCCCCCCCCCAAAAAAAAAAAAAAAAAAAAAAAAAAAAAAAAAAAGCTGGGATTCTTCCGCCGCGCCTGATTACTCACCGTAGTGTTCTTCTTTCCAATGCAGTGCCTACAATGTCAAAAAGGTCTTCAAAGACTGCTTTGGAAAACCGATATTTCCTGAAAAAGTCATTTTCATTTTCTCCTTGAAAAGGATCATAATTATCTTGGTCTCCTCGTCAGTGGCGGCACCAAGGGGGGCATGGGGTGGCTTTCTCCCCACCCCCCCCCCAAACTCAGTAGCTTTGCCCCCCAGAAATTTTGAGGACTGAAAAGAAAAATTATACAGTAATTTGTAAATAAGTAGATGTTGTCATAAGCGTCATATTCAAGCTGTGAAATGCTCTAAAATACCATTTTCCGCTCTTCAAAACTTGAAAATTTTCTCACTCAGTCGCTGTTGGCTTCCTCGCACACTATTAGTTTGTAATGTAAATGTTCACTTCATGATCTAGTTTTAATCAATATCTTTGCTCCATAAAGCATTTCCTGATTTTACAAAGATTTCTCTCTATATCAAGTGCAACAGAAAAATGTTTATTGGGGCCACTAAAAGCATTGGCGTACATCCGGGGAGGGGGGATGGGGATATATCCTCCCACTTTTTGGAGAGGGGGGATATATGGCATGTAAAAATATCCCCCTCACGAAAATCAACTATTCAGTTTCACAACTTTGTTCGCGCGAGCGAAACGAGCGCGCAAATTTTTTACAATTTTGGTGGTGAAAATTTACAGAAATTTCATATTCCGGCATTGCCCAAATATGAAGAAAAAAAAAAGAAATAAGGGCGCCCTTATGCCGATATATGAGGATACTGAGGAGGAAGGGGGAGGGGGGAAATAATCCCCCGAATAAAGCAAGCATCTGCCCCTTTTTCACAGATGATAGAAATAATTTCTGAATACTGAGAAACGTTGCTTCTAATTACTATACGAGGGTGCGTAGTGACCGAGTAAGAAAATTTTGATTTTTGAATGAAAGTTTCAATTTTTAGGGCACTAATCATGCCAGTATGCTCATTTTACATGGTTGTATATGATCCAATTTTATTTTTCTTTTTTCTTCCGAGGGGGGCCTTTTGGGGGCAAAAATCGATCCCCCTTTTTCGAATGATGGGGGCAATTCCCCCCCCCCCCCCCCCCCACCGCTTCCGGCGCCTATGTGAGTAACCGTGTACCGTATCTACAGTACAGTCAATGTAACTTAATAATAGGCTAAATACGCATTAAAGCCAGTGATGATGAAAATCATCATTGGCAAATACTCTATCATGAGTGAAGAGCCCTTTCCAACTAAAAAAAAAAAAAATGATGAGAAGTGGGCTTGCAAAATTGTTTTTGTGGTACAGTATCTTAATCTTAATATCATGATAATTTTCTTGTTCTTCTTCATGCTTATTGGATAAATTGTTGAAAATTAGAAAATTTATCATTACTAGACCTAGTAATGATCAACAAGATTCATCAATCTATAAATAAATTACTACGCACAAATCATAGATTTTACCCAACGAACGTAGAGGGCGTCAACACTTTTCAGTCAGTGTTGACGCCCTCTACGTTCGTTGATTTTACCTAACTCTATGGCTCAAATCCACTAACAGCACTCTAACAGCGCTTTCTGTGCGGTCATTTTACCCGTGCTGTTAGTGGCTGATTTGTTAGTGACTTGTTAGCGCTAACAAACCTGCTAACAACAGCGTTTCTGTGCGGCCGGTACAGCTTAGCAAACTGATGTCTCATTTTGAGCCAAGGGATTCATTGCACTAGTATGTCTTTGTATTTAGCATCTTGTGGGCTGTCATTTAGGACTGAGTTGTCGATCTCAAGGGACGTTCGTTTTTCGCGGACCTTTTTGACCTTTCTTCGTGCAGAGGGCCGTTAGTCTACTGCGACGTCCCCCTGCTACATGAGATTTATTCACGTGAGGTTGGAATTCATCATAATTTATTTTTGCATTGTCAGATGGGCCATTCTCGGTCACGTGTGTGACCCTAATCGCTTATATAAAAATAGCTTATTCAAAACCAATTTGTCAGCATTCGTCTTCTAGCAGAAGTCTTTCATTTTGGAATTTTAAATAACTGTATTACCCCCAAAAGAATGAAGGCAATTATTTTAAAAGAGCGTACATAAAAGTTTCTTTCAGAAGTCAAATAAAGTCGGTCACGTGCGTGTTTTTGCACGAAAATGGGGCTTACTACTTGATATTCAAACCCATTTCTCTCGCATTTCCCTGGGAGTGTAAGTTTCCACTTTTCATTACCATGATTACTATATGGGGATTGCTCTAAGCAATTTTCCATAAATCAATGAACATTCCGTTCTTTAAAGGTGAAAACTTGGTCGGTCACGTGTGTGATCACTCAAAAAAAGGAGGCGTTTTGAAATGACTCTGTAAAAACATTATAGTTGACAAATTATTCTTATCAAAGAAAAGGGGAGCCCTTTTCATTCAAAAAATGGTTAAATAAAAAAAAAATCAATACATATCTGATTTTCGAGCAATGAGGCATAATTAGATGGTTACGTGTGTTTCCATTTGTTTTACTTTATAGAGAATGGCCAGATACGCTTGAACTTTAATCTGAACTTTAAAAAAAGACAAAAGGGCTTCAAGTTCTGTTGTTTAATGATTTAGCACATTTAATTGACATTACTGACATCGACACAGTTTTGCCTGTAGGAAAAAAACAGAAAATGTGTAAACAAAGTCGTCCATATGAAATCAGCGATAAAGTCTTCCTAAGTATCATTGTGTTTAGACGAGGATGGTTTTTGACTCCATTTCACCGTTGATTTTATACGGTAGCATTGTGTACACATTTTCTTTGAAATTTATGAACTAACGAACAAAATATGCGCACACAACAAAAGAAAAGCAGCATTGCGTAATCTCTAATACATTCACCTTCATTTTTTTGTCAAAGGTCACGCAACAACAAATACAAGAAAATTACTATGAAATTCTCCTCTACGTTTCAAAAGCTTGACGTACTTCATGTCACTGGATTCTACTGCTTTTGTGTAATAAAGGGCTCTGGTTTGTGGTAGGTACCCCAGTTTGTGCATGTAAAGTGCGCCCTCTGCACTCAACTGCCAAGCATTCCAGCAGGTCGTATGATACATGCATGCAGATGGTATTCTAATATTTTTTCTCCTGGTTTTCCATTTGTACAACTGGGTGGAGAGCATAGTGCGAATAGAATACTTTAAAATGGCGTATGTGCCGATTCGGCGATCGAATTACCGCAGACGTGATGGTAATAATAAAGGGTAATCCGGACTCGTTACCTCGTGTTCAGTTTAGAATGAATGTCACGCCGCGTTTACCGCAGAAAGTCGTCCGGCGTGACACCAAGTGAAACAGATTCAAAAGGGGTATCAAGCATGTTAAAATTTTACTTTAATGGTAAAACTTCTACCAACTCAATAGTGCCTGCTTTTATCAGCTTTTAACCAAGCAGATTTTCATCGGAAGGGTTGATTCATTGATTCACTGAAGGATTTTTATTGAAACTATCTATTCCCGCAGTCCAAAGATTGAAATACAGTGGTTACAATGTACATTATAATGATAAAATGCAACATTCGAACAAATAAGACAATCAACAAATGGAATTTTAATTAAAAACATTGTCAATAATAGCAATGTTATTAAAGCAGTATTATAAGTAATGAAGAATGTAACGAACAGCAAATTCACCAGTACTGTTGTTACTTACATTCAACGATATGTACATTTTGAATAAGAGGATAGATATTTTTTATCAATTGAGAAATAATAAGAATTTGAAAATGAATTGAGAATTAGAAAAAACAAATAATGGTAAATTCAGTAGGAATGTAAATTTGATAGGAATGAAAAAGCTATTGCACTAGCTTTAAAAAGTAGAGTTAACAACAGTTTACTACTCCACAATCGACAATCAACGGAATTACATAAAATCATTGATATTGCAATTACGATCAGTATTCAAAATGCAATGATATTCATTTTAAAAAGTATTTATGAATAAATTCAAACATGAACACCAAGAAATAATGAAAAATCGCATTGAAATTTAAATTTAAAGGAGAGTGATGAAATCCACAGACATGTTCATATTCCTGAAAGAATAGAGTACCGAACTGTGACGTCATAATTTTTTTTTTTTTTTTACCTCTGAGTATTTTCATGACTATATTCCGGCAGAGCATGATGAAAAACCTCCATACACCAAATTTGACGTGAATCGGTTCACAGTGGCCTAAGGTAAGACCACATGAATGCCTAATTATCCCCATTGAAATCAGTGTAAATTGGCCTGGTTCGTAACTGTTTAGAACCAGGCCAATTTACACCGATTTCAATGGGCTAGGTAGGTATTCATGTGACCTCATATCGGGTCCCCATGAGCCGATTCCCATAGAATTTGGGCTGTGGATGTTTTTCATCATGCTCCATCGAGACATGATATCTAAAGTTCTGATAATCCAAAAATGTTTTTCTTTGACGTCATCGCTTCGGTGCTCTATAGCACTTCTGTTTCTGTCTGTTTTAATGTGAAGCCCAGTCCATGATTAAACTGTCTTCAAATTACTTTTATAGCCCAGTGCGTCGTACAGTTCTGCAATGACACTTCCCAATTGATCCATATCACTGTTCGTCGAACAGTTGGTATCCACGTCACCATTGGCGGCTTGAGAAGATGTCATCAGGATAAAAGATGTCCATTTCCCCGTTTCCTAGGGAAAAAAGTGTTTCATGCTAATTTTACTCAATGGGATGTATACAGCAAAATGTGAAAAACCACGGGTAGCCATGTTTTTCTATTATTTTGCCGTTCTTTCTTAAAGAAAATTCTTTACTGCCATAGAATTACGTTTCTGGATGTTGCTTTATTCTGATGGCAAGAAATATCTTTGAATTCTTTTAAGAATGTGCTCAGACGTTTTCATGATGTTGAACGAGTTCTTTATATTAAACGTAATAAGTTTGTTTTATTTCTCATAAACAGAGAATTGTGCAACTGATGTTACCATGTTTTGCTATACAAGTTAAAGTAGGCCCTACAACATTTACATGTATTTGTTCAAATCCGTTGAATGATTTTGTTCTGGAATGATTTGATAAAATCTTTCAAGGAAAGAAAAAAAAAGAAACATCTTTCTTTCCAAACTTATACAGGAAATATTAAGTTTGAGGGGATAAATGCAAAAAGGCTTACCTCTTAAATTAAGCACCGTATCAAGATTTTAACGAGAGATATAGAAACTGGAAAGTGATGGTCGCAACCTTTAGTCTCATATCATTCTGCTGTTAAAAGTAGAGTATTTTCATGGAAAGCTAACATTGCATACATACCTTACTTTTCTCGATGGCAATATGGTCAGCATTTATTGAACCATGGGTCATGGCGCATGCGTGGATCTTGTCAAGTATATCGTGCAATTCTTCACTAACAGCTTGAACCTCATTGTCTTCTAGATGAAGCTTCTTGGCTCTGATAAGACCGAGTGCGTCAGAAAGAATGAAGCGGTCTGATTTCCTTGTATTCATCTCCAGTGACTTTGTAGAATCTGGGATGCCGAAAAAGGGCCGTAAATGAAAGGGGAAAAAATACTGATTCACTATAACTTTTTGTTAACGAAAATTCGACACAAATTTAAGCAAATGATTAGTTCATGTTCCGATTATATCGTTTCATTCATTAGACATATCCTTCGTTTCGTTGCGGATTCGCTGTTTCATTTCCGTTTGTAAGTCACCCATGAATCATCAATTCCTGAGACATTTTATCACATGTATTTCAAAACATATGTGAAAGATACAGGAAAAAACTGAACTTCCAATTCTAACCTCTTTCTCCTGACGCGTTTCTTTCCGAATGTTTTCCGGTTCCGTTTTTGTTGAGTTCGCCTGCTGGACTCACATACCGACTGCTACTGTTGCTGCTTGCGATAAGCGTTGTACCTGTCCGGAACGACGCCAGTCTCGTCTTGACATCAATGGTCGAGATGGTGTAGAGGTATGGATTGATGGACGAGTTGATTGGGAGAACAAAGACAGCGATCCAGGCATAGACTGTCGGTGGGATGATCGCAGAGTTGGAGAGGGATACGAAAGCGAGGATGACGATGGGTAACCAGCAGCAGATATCAGTGGCTACAATGACCGCAGTTCGTACAGCCAACTTGATCTGTATTAAGCAAAACAACGTAATTAGAAATAGGGAGTAAGACCATAATTGCTACAGTTAAGGAATACTGTACATATATTTTTGGATTTAAGATACACACTCGCCCATATATAACTACTGCACTATGACTTATGATTTGTAAAGAAATGGGGTATTAGGAGATTCACGTCCTACTGGCTGCAATAAGATCACGTGACATTCAGTAGTGGATGTGTGTTGAATGCACTAATTTGCGTTCACCATCACTTTTGTTTTGCATAGCTTTGCAGCAAAAGAACTGTTTATTGAACCCAGAGGCATAAAATATTGTGTATCATGCATTATACAAAAAGGTCACTATATGAATTCATTATATGAATTCACAATTAAACACAAGCTTCTAATGAACGATTAGGTTCTTTGCTAAAACCACAATAAAGTCATGTACCTCAGCTTCCATTGTCTTGTTAGTCCGAAGTGCTGATGCCGACCGCTTAGCAATGGCATAGATGACAGCGTAGCAGACGATAATTGCTACCATGGCAATAAAATTAATGAAGATGGCACTCATTGCATATTGCCAGCCTGGAGGCTTCACATTTGTCAACGGTAAAGCGAGACAGACGCCGGAACGTCCATAGAATCTCTCGCCAAAATAAGGGAAAGGTAGGGCTGGGATGACACTGTAGATGAGACAGACTGCCCAGATCACTCCTGCAGTGATGCGAACTGATTTTCTTCCCAGATGCCTTTGTGAGAAGGGAAATGCGATGCAGAGGAAACGATCTATGCTTATTGCGGCGAGAATAAGCACTGACACTTCACTGGAAAGATTGGCCAAGATACCAGCGAGCTTGCACATACCGCTAGCTTTCCAACTCTCTGCGTGGAAAACGTACACATTCCTGAAGTGCGCGTCCGCGCTGGCGATGATCAGCATGTACACTCCCATCAGACAGTCCGATATGGCAAGATTGAAGATCAAGAAGGATTGCACGCGGAATTTCTTTTTGTCTCGTGCACGTTCAATGACGACAAAGATGTTTCCAATGAACGCACTAAAGCCCAGAATCCACATGAAGATTCGGAGCACATTGGATCGCATTAGATCTTCACACGAGGAGAACTGATCTTCAGGAGGGTAGCAACTCTCAAGACCAGACACAATGCAACAAAACAGGAACAAGTCGGACGATCTGAGTGGATAGATGAAAAGACATAAAGCATTTTAAATAATATTTTTGTAGCACTGCAACTTTCAAACAAATAGAGGGTCTATGCACCAACCCTAGCTTAAAGGCCCACGAAAAATTAAGTTAAAACTTCACATGTCAACAAAAAGCTACCTAGTTTCGTTCCGAATCTTCATTTGAGAAAACTGCTCCAAAGAGGAGAACTGATATAAATCATCCATCCAATTTGCACGCAGTTCTAATTCTTTATTACAAGATTTGCTGTTTTCCAGATAAGTAGGTCTTTAATTAACATAATCATAACCAAGACGATGGCCGTACGCAGCGGGGGGGGGGGGGGGGCAGTCTCCCCCCCCCCTTAGAAGTTTTGAAAACTTACATTTTTTTTACTGAAAATTTCACAAAATCCACAAAAAGTGTGCACCAAATCCTTCATTTTCACTTTCAAAAATGCAAAAGCGCCCTCATAACCAGCTCGCTTCGCTCCCTCGCTTTTAATCTTCTTCGAAAATTTTTACGTGTCTGCCCCCCCCCCCCCCCCCCCCGGACAAAAATTCTGCGTACGGCCCTGACCAAGACTACCTAACACGAGACTGACAAGAACACTTACAGATGTCTAAGTTCATCCAGTCCTCTGAAAATATCCATCTGGTACTGAGTGATGTCGTTACCTTCAAGCATTCTGCATGTAAAAATTAATGACACCACAAGTCATAAAATGCAGGTATATGATTTTCTCACCTTTGTTTCAAGTAATCAATATTGCTAAATAAATATGATAAACAGCAGTAAAGATATTAGTTTATTTAGCAACTCGCTGTCTCTGTCATGTTGTGTATTCAGTATTACAAGCTGATATTTTGATCACCGATAAATAAATGAAATATCACATCAAATGCAAAAAATGAAGGGCGACATAGCAAATGAATTGACGGAAATCAATGATGAATGTGATTATTACGTCCATCAAAAGCCTTCTTATTTATTTCTTTCAATCTATTACTCACAGTGTGCGTGTGTAGTTCAGACCTTCGAAAGCTCCCGATTCCACTCGTTCAATCTTATTGTCTGCAAGATTTCTGTGAGAAGTAATACAGATGATTATAAATAATTCATATATTACTTATAGCCCGGTAAGAGCAGAGAATAATATAAACGATAATAATGTCATGAACTGTATAAATCGCACTTGAATAAGTTTTGGGGACATTGGTGAAGATTCGCTCGTTCCATTTCTTTTAATTATCATAAAAATGTAATCTTATTTACAATGTGTCTTTTCTATAGTTACGACCCATCCGTCACAATGTTAAAAACTGAGTGAATTGGTATTAAAGCCACATTTCATCAGGTATGATGCAGTCAACTTCCGCCCTCTTAGAGTGTTGTCGTTGTTGTTATTCGGCTTTTCGGATGACGATTCGTATCGAATATCTACGCCACCTACGTGTGGGTTTCTGTATGTCCTAAATAATTTTTTGTTTATTCTAGATTTTAATTTTCATTCCACAGGTCCGGCGTTACTAACGGTCCTTCAAATTAGGATTTCTTGGGTTAAAGAGTACGTAGTGCTTCTCGTTTTAAAGTTAGTTATCTTTTTAATGATAAAATAGGTTTCAGACTTACATGACATCAGCTGAATCGAGTCCAACGAAAGTTCCGGGTTCAAGGGCTGTTAACTCAAGATTCTGCAAAGGCCTGAAATGGTATTTTAAAACATAAAATTAAACATTTGGATTGAAATATATACAAAAAATTTTACTGATTTCATGTTACCAAATACACCGGTCACTTCCACCCAACCCCCTTTTTTAATCCTCAAAATGAAGTCCTATAGCACTCTTTAAATCATGTCATTCTTATCATGCTTGCTGTTCAAATTTAGGTCAACATTCTTCTGTACATTTTAGTTCTGTTCTCTATAATACATTATATTGTCTTATTTTTGTTCATATATACTTTGAAAATGTTTGGAAACGGAAATTAATCATGTTAAATGATCACATGGAAACGGAAATTAATCAGTCAATCATTCAATCAATGAAGCAATCAGAAATCAGAAAAATTGTTCTTCCACAAATGAATGGTGATTTTGGTCTTGGAAATTAGGATACTGGGAAATAACTTATTTGGTTTTATTGGTTACGAAATGATACTGGTCATAATGATTAAACCAGTGATAGGTTGAATAAATGCATTTCAAACTTACAGGAAACGTAGACTGCTGAGAGAATTGAATGCACCTGGCTGTAGCACTACCAGCGGGTTCGATGATAGGTCCCTACGATTAAGGATAGATAGAAGAAGCGATGAATACGACTTCATGATAATGAAGAAAAAAGAGCAACACTCGTCGATTTTGTTTGAGATCTTATTTCCCACTTAAGGCACTGATCTTACCCTGATGCTGCTATATAGGGTTATTCCTATTTAGATATCATAGCACAGTTTTCATATTATTATTCATTCCAAAACCAACATTTTTGTCTGTCTCGAATTGCATTCACAGCACTTCCATGTCTTTCTCTAAACAGAGC
>CM057155.1:22179580-22204673 GCA_029962745.1 Echinometra lucunter | reverse complement strand
GAGAGAGGGGCGGGTTGGGAAGTGGAGGGAGGGAAGGGAGGGTTCATAACTGTTAGAAAATAACTTATGGAAGGCAATTTTTGTTTCTGTGTTTAAGATTGTGACGAGGCGATGGGACTTACTTTAGGGCGTATCTATGACACCAGATAGAAGCATCATCATGGAACGGGGATGCACTCCACCCTCCATCATCAGCCAGGGTGGGATACATCAAGCACGTTGGATATGGATGGATTCCAGCACAATCTTCTACTGATGAATGGATACAAGTATGTACCGTCCTTGCACCTTCACATATTTGTTCTACTTTCTTTAAAGGAAAATGCAACTCAGGCATGTAGGTGTGTGCTTTTAGTGAATAAAGGTGACCACCAAGAGCAAACAGTGAAAGTTTGAGCAAAATCGGACAATCAGTTCAAGAGTTATGAATTTTGAAAATTTCAGTAATTCCTGTCATGGAGGTCGTTGAGTTGGCAACTTTGCCAGCATCTGTGATGTCATCGTGGACAGCTGTCAATTCATTTTGTACATAGTTTTTCAAAGATATTGATTTATATGAAATTTCAAGTCAGGAATCACATAATTTCTTCCCGAAATGCTTGCAGAATCGATAAAGCCATGTCATAGTCAAACAATAAATAATAAAAAATTTTTTTCTTGAAAATAAAGAAAATGTTGAATTCTGTGTACAAAATGAATGGAGAGTTGTCCACAATGACATCACAGATGCTGGTAGAGTTGCCAATTCAAGGATCCCCATAATAAGGGTTTACTTAAACTTTCAAAGTTCATAAGATTGTCCGATTTTCCCTCAAACTTTCAATGTTAACTCTTCTTGTTCTCCTTCATTCACTTGAAGCACACTGATGTCTGTGTTGCTCTCTCCTTTAACATGATCGGATCCCGCGTTTGCCGTCCAAAATATGTAGCTATGTGTACATTTTTCTCTCAGAGATTGTATGTAAAAGAAAATAAAGCTTTAAAAATGTTATTCATTTGAAATGAATTGAATATCACTTGTTGTCGTACATGTGCCCTAACTGGGGATTCATATTTTATGTTGTTTTTGTCCATTTTTTCCGTGCTAATATTTTCACAATTTGGCAGTATCAACTTGCCGCGATTAGAATATCTTGAATAAAACCTTTGAATTCAACTTCATAACCCGAATAAAGCAACTGCACACTGTTTGATGTCTAGATTTTCAACAGAGTTCAAACGGGATGCCAGATATTCTTGAAGTAAAATGCAAGACTCCAGATCTGCAAGAAAAAAAAAATCAGTTATGTACTTCTGAAGGAATTAATCTTACCGATCGACTGACATCGTACTCGACGTTGGTTTTGTGTTTAATTTCACTCATATAACCAATCAGTCATATTGAGTGAGGATATATGAGTGAGGACCCCCTCACTCATTAGACTCATAAGCAGTACAATCAACGCCCTATCATCCGTATTTTTCTAAAAGATACTACGTACAGAGCCCGTGGCAGTTATATTTCATAAGCGCTTTTTTTCTTTAGTATTATGGTGATAGTGAAAACTGAAAAATTGCACGATTTCGGCTTGCAAAACTCTGCAAAATGGATAGCACTCTTTTAACCTCTTGGGACACGAAAACCATCAATAGAGTTCACTTTCCTTTCTTACAGATCAACTTTAATGATGAGAAGTTAGTGCAGGGTGTCATCACTCAGGGTTGCCTAGACATCCGGCTTGGGGTCGAGTCTTACACCATCTCATACAGTCCGGAGCTTGTTCAGTATCGCCATAGCAAACGGATCAGTTACGGTAACAATATTTTCTTAGTTTATTCAAAGCAAATCTCAAAGAGAAGCTCATTACCTCACTAATTAAAAAATCAGCTTATCTGTGATGTAACTTTGTTGTTATTGCCATAATTGTTTAAATCCTTCTCGAAAAGTTTTTTTTTCTTCTTCTTTTTAAAATAATTTTGAGTTTTCTTTACGAGGTAAAGGTTAAACAGAAATGAAGGTGATCGCGAATTCCACAAAATGAATGCATAAATAGACACAACTTTTGAGATGAAGATATCGGTAATTTGAATGCGTGCTTTACTATATTATAGAAACTCGTGTTCTTATATTGCTAGTATTACGTTAAGACATGGAGAGATTTTTTTATTTATTTTTTTTTTTGTCTTGTTGTGTTAGTAGATTAGAAATTACCCTGTTTATGCGGTTTTTTTATAATGACATGTTTTGTAAATGTTTGCTGTCATGTTCAGAGTTTTGTTTTGCTTTCCACATAAAAAACATAAAAACAGTAAACACATACACCTTTAGCTTTGTAATCATGAGTGCATGAACATATCTAGTTTGCTTTGCAAGAATTTCGTTAATCACCCTCCCTGAAAACTTGCCGAAAATACGTGTAAGTCCATTTCATAAACCTGAGTTCTTTTAAGTTGCAGGCGTTTGGAGGCAACAAGGACATGACGACCCTTGTTCGCCATGACCTGTATCCACCCGTTGTAACATCTCTGGTCAGAGTTTCATCCAGTCACCTGGCATCGAGAAATTTGCCTCCGTCTTGAATTTACCGGATGCCAGAATCGGGGTTAGTGGATATTTTCATAGTCATCTGGATTTTTCCTTTTTCAAGAAAAAGATAAAATCTTTGATTCAATCTCAAACAAAATATGAAGTTAATTTCACTAACATTATTTTTCATGATTACAGTCAATCGGTGAATATCAACAAATTGATAAATAGAGAGTTTTTTTTCTGTTGTTGTTCAAACGGTCATGTGATACGAGGCATACAGCGGGCTAGGCCGTTTAGGCCATTAGCATTCGGTCAGTTTTGCTAGTTGTTTAACAAGTTTATTATTCAATTCAATTTAGTTCATTTTCCACAAAAGTCAGTCTACAAAAAGTTATACAAAATCTACACTACGAAACAATACAAATCAAGTACAATCAAATCTGTAATAATACTACAACAACATACAAAAGAAATTATTTAGTAATTCGATTAGCTCGCTTAATGAATCCTATTCAGAACATATTTGATTTGATTATTTATTTTCTTCTGCATTGATATATGTACAATTTTTTTTCGGATAACATACATAAAATAAAATACAATTTTTTTTTTTTACAATGAATCATAACACAAAGTATTGTAATAATCATTTATAAAACAAATGATAAATTGCCAATTTTTTTTTTTTTTGTAATTCAGTTAAACATAAGATTTAATTAAAATAAGATTATTTGCAGAAGAAGGACTGCCATTATAAGCAATGTGCTTGAAAATATGGCAGCCCCAAATATTATAAATAGATAACCATATCAAATAAGTAAAATGGAAAAATAACTAAATCCTGTATTAAGAGGATAATGACGATGATGATGATGATATTTCGTCAAACCGATAAATCTGTCATTCATTTCTCACATACCTAATCCATTAGACAACAAATGACCTTGATGAAGCCATTTATATTTTAATAATCATGATTATCATTCAATTCAACATTCCTATGGGTCTCATCCTTGTCAGTCTGTAACAACCGACTTGGAATGGAGTCTGGTCAAATCCCCAACGAAGCCATAGCAGCAAGCACTTTCTACTATGCTTCACCTGGACACAACGGTCGTCTTCATATCGAAGAGAGTGATTTAACTCCAGCACATCGTCGGCCGTTTTGGGGAGCGAGGGGGTCATCTTGCAAGGAATGAGTGGTTACAGGTAAACATGTAAAAGGGAATATGTCGAACCCTTCGGAGAAAAAAATCTTACCCTTGAAAAGGAGTTAAAGCTTTCTGGACCTCAATATTGAACAATAATTCAACGTCGATTTCATGTTGGTAACTCCAACATTCATTCGACGTCAGAATTCACGTTCCAACTGAGGCACGGCAACCCTAAGCCAAAATTTGAATGGCATCGACCATGTCGACGTAAGACTTCATGCTAAATATCCACCGTCAAGACCATATTATTTAGGGACATTTTATGATAAAATCATGTATTATTACGTTACTGTATAGTCGAAGTTTAGTACGTCAAATGACAGTGTTTTCAAGATGACTTCAATTACCTTATCATGTTTAAACATGATTAATGATGATATGCGTTTTGAATACGTTGAATTCAAACCCTAACCTACAATCGCAATAATAGACAATGACGGATAACTTTTCTTTAAAAGGTTGGCGTATAATATGTACCATTTGCAAAACTGCAGTTAACGGTCACACTAAATAACAAGCACTTTGGAGTGGGAGTGATAATTATTTGAGGTACAAATAATGCCACAATAATGGAATATAATCATTTTTTAAGACCACGTGAAAGCAAATGAGTGGTTCATTAACGGTACATGGCTGAGGTGGATGAAAAAAATGTTAGAGTAAAACACATTAAAAAAAAATGGATGCATCTCTCTTGATGTGTTTAGGTTGATCTAGCAGAGCTGCATACTGTGACCGGTATCATCACCCAGGGAGCTGGCTTAAAAAGTACCTTGAGTTGGGTGACCTCGTATCGACTAGCTTACTTGAGCATACGTAGTACTAATGAATCAGAGACGTGGCACTTCTACAAAGATATCGAGGGCAACGAAATGGTAAGTAGGAGATTAACTGACAAGTGCTGGCAAATTTTGTTTTCAATTTTAAACGATATTATTTAAGAAGAATAGAAATGTTAAGGTCTCTTGGTTCCATATAATCATAATGATGTCTTCTATTAGCGACAGCATCGGTATCCCAGAATCGAAGAGGTCATGCTTGTTCCAAAATATTCAGCATATAATCGGTTTAACTCCTGATGTGCACCGTTCGTGGTAATTACAATGAAAACAATACAAAATAGTTTTACAAATATGAATCAGCAAGGTTAGGCATGTATGGTCAACAGTAAAAAAAAAAAAAAAAAAAAAAAAAAAAAAGAAAGAAAAAGAAAAGAAAATTTATTTTCGTGCGTAACTTAACCTATTCCTTGCACTTACGAGTATAGAGCGCAGATTTGATAAACATGTGAATGAATTTTCGTCTTTCAGCATGTTCAGCTTGCTTTTGTACCGGGGAATTACTATTCAAAGTTCATTAAATACTATACGGTATACTAGTACTAAATATACCCGATTTTGAAGAAGTCGATACATTCTTTGATACCATGTCTCAAACGGGCTGAATGTTATTCCAAGGCATAAATTTTTCTTTCGTCTCTTTGAGATTAAAATCACAACCCTACCTTATTTTAGATTCTCCCAGGAAACAGTGATCAGAACACTGAAGTAAGAAACATCCTTGATCGACCGATCATCACACGTCGTGTTCGTATAATGCCATATGAATGGTACAGTGCCAAGATTAGGATGCGGGCTGAGATCATTGGTTGTCCACTGCAAGGTAAGCCCTCATTGAGGCAAAATTTGATTACTTTTTAAAATGTGCACATGACTCATAGCCATACCTTTTTGTCCATGATCGACTGTACAGCCTTAATCTAACATGAAAAAATATGGAAAAAAATGTCCTCTGGGAGAGATCATTGGCGTTACAATAAAATGTACTAAGCCAGTTTAGTTTTTCAAACAATATATTCCCGTCAATTGAAACTGTAATTCTTTAAAGGCAGAGTTCAATTGGACCTATTTACATGTCATTTTAATTTACTTATTCAGTACTCATTAACTAATTGTAGGTTTGTCAGATCAACTTATCAGATGCAATTAGCCTTATGTGCAAAATCTTTGACACTAATGGTTTGTTCAATATTTCATTTTTGTCAGTAATTCTGCGTATAAAAGTAAAATATAAGATATCTACCTTTACGAAATATATTTAAAAACGATTCTAATTTCTACATCTAAATAGGTACTGGTAGGGTATGTGGATCCGAGAAAGGGTTGACGTTTGGAGGAAAATGCTACGCGTCTGTAAGCAGCAACGCCGAAGGGGCCTGTAGCGACATCTTTGCCGAAGACAGCAGGCGAACTACGATAAAGTCATCGAGCATTCAGAACGAGCTTTCTGATCATCTGTCCGATCTCGTGTTCGAGAGCAAGACCCAGCTGACCATCGGAGCCACGAAAGAGGGCGAGGAAGATTGGATGTGGGATGACGGTACTCCTGTCATCTATGAGCAATTCTTGTTTGATCTGCCGGTCAGTGAAACTGAGACTTACTGCGTTGCATTAGACGGACTGGCCAGGTTTCAATGGACACAATACGAATGTAACAATGTTGTACTGCGCGGATCCTTGTGTGAAATAGGTAAGACACTGATGATTGCCATAATTCTATTCATCCTACTGTTACTAATACTCCTTGACAAGTCCCCAAATTGGGGGCTTGTCCGAGAGATGAACCCGGGTGGGAACATTCCCAAATTGGTTGAAGGTTTCCCATCCACTTGACATGCTTGCATTGACGGTGATCTCTTCTCTGGAGGTATCAATATGCAAGTATTGCATGCTTCAGAGCTCAGCATAATAACCCCTGTAAGTTCTGAACTCGGAGGTGAAGACATGTTATATCAATATGCATCCAACACTTGTTACATTAAAAGGTATGGTATCTGCGATCTCATGCTTTCCTTCAAAGTCAGACCTTCTTGGTTACATCTAGGTTGCCTTCGCACCAAAAGTGCGCATCTCAAATAAGGAAACTGTGGGTACGAGCTGTAGTGCAGCTGCAGTGCCCAGATATTGCCATACTTTTTTATGCACTTTATCGTGCAAAGCTTGTTAAATCGCATGCCTGTGCACATACACCTTATTTTTTCAGTTTCATGTGACAATTATTCAGTCAGTAGGATACTGGTATTCTCTATTCTACTTATGATGTTGTGTCTGCTGATTGATTTTTAACATATTTCGTTTATCATGAATCCCTGTTATGCCGACCCATTTTCTGAATAGATATTGACGAGTGCCTAAGCAGTGACAATGGATGCTCAAACGAATGTGTGAACATTGATGGGGACTACCACTGCGCATGTCCAGATGGTTACCGGCTAGATTCATCTCGCAAAAATTGTTTGAGTAAGTTTTGGTTAAGTGCTTGTTGCTGAGGGTAAGTTTTGCTATCGACCTGAGGTTGTTTTTTTTTTTCAATGGATACCTGTTCATAAATAAGCTGTGTGCGTTTTCATGAATTTCCGTAAGTTAGCTTAATTGACAATCCTGTGTATGCTGCACATAAGTTAGCATTTAGGCTAATGTTATTTTGAATTGAACTGTGTGATATACTTTCTGGCAAACACTTTTCGGCAAACAAAGACAGAGCTTGGCAATGTACTGATTCACGTACTCTTTTGGCATATCTGTTTCCAGAAACATACATGATTATGAAACGAAAACTGTACCTGTTAATCCTTCAGACAGTTGTTTGTAATTATTCAGATATTTTCTGTTATTATCTCAAAAGGTATATGCATAACTGACATCATGCACCCTATGAATAGCACCGTTCTCAATGAAGGTTCATCATGCTTCTATGTCATGGATAGTGAAGAGGTCACGTGGACAGAAGCAGCCAATCAATGCGCTGCGATTCAGGGTCATTTAGTGAATGCCAGCGATGTGACCTCCGTGCAGGTATATTGAATCTTGTACTTTAAGATCATGCATTGAACAATGTTGTACTCGCACTAAAATCGCAAAAGGCATTTTTTAAAAAACATTTCTTTTGGTCTGCTGTAATTAATTTACACACATCAGCATTTAAAAGGAATGACTGGATAATAATATCCTCACCTCCACGGGTCTGACCATTTTTGTAATCATACACATTTCACAATCTGAGTCTTATAGGATCTGAAATCTTAATTCCCTCTCGCTGGGCACGATTCGATTTTAGTATGGCACACACTTTCCACAGACCATAGCCCGAGTTATCTCGGGCATAGGGTTAACAGGTTGAACGAATTCATAAACCATGTATTTCTGGAAAGCATTTTTTGCCGGACGAATATAATCTAAAGGAGAAAAACTAGCTCAGTTACAGTAAGGACTACTAACTATAAACCTTTTTGTTTCTGATCATAACCTTTCAGGTATTTGACTTGGTGAATGTTGGTGAACTCTGGGTAGATGATGGCGCTAATTCTGCTGAAGATGGCTTCTGTTCTTCCGTTACATTGAATGCAACTGAGATTATAATTGGACCAGCTGACTGTGAAGATCAGAAATCATTCATCTGTGAACGAGGTGGGCAATGAGCACCCCACCCTCTAAAAATTCAATACTTCTGCATTTGCATTCTTTATGACGATTTCTCGTCAATCACATTCACACCATTAATGTAGTGGGCAAACTCTCTCTTCCTTATATTTCAGTACTCTCTTCTGTTTCTATGATTAACTGTTCAGGTAATTTTACAAGAACCCTCTATAAACTATTAGTATCGAGATTAGCCCCTCATCACTGCATGCTATTCCAATATAGTTTAGAATAATGTTCTCTCAAGAAAATTCATTGCCTCTATAGATTTACAGATATTCATGGCATTCTTTGATAAGAATGGTCAAAGCGAACAAAATGTACACATTATGAACAAATTGATTATCGTCAACATTTTCTCATACATTTTTTTCGCGAATCACAGCATTCTACCACGTGCAAGTAATTGAATTTCATTATTATCAACGAAACCAAAACATGCAATGTGTTTTAAATTTGTGGAACAAAACCAGGATTAATTAAATTGATTGCATTTCCATTTTAGAGTATGCCGATCTTCACTGCCACGATATCTGGGCTGATGACTTCACATCTCACGTGACATCTGCTTCCGTGGGTCACTTGCAGGCGTACAGTTATCCTCCAATATATAACGAACGTTCAACATGTAACTTCTTAATCAAGGGACCAGAGGAACTGAGCGTCAGGCAAGATTTTTTTTTCAAATCATATATTCCAATAGACCATTTTCAGAGCTTAGAATGACCAAATGATGTGAAAGTGTTAGTAATAGTATTAATAGTTAATTAGTATGATAGCAGTAGTCGCAGTATAGTTGTTGTAGTAGTAGTAGTAGAAGTAGTAATAGTAGTAATAGTAGAGCTAGTAGGAGTGATAGTAGTAAGAATAAGTTAGTAGTAGAAGTAGTAGTCGTTGACGTCTTAGAAGTCGAAATAGTAGTAGCAGTAGTTGTAGTAGTAGTAGTAGTAGTAGTAGTAGTAGTAGTAGTAGTAGTAGGAGTAGTAGTAGTAATAGCTGTAGTTGTTGTTGTAGTAGTAGTAATAAGTTAGTAGTAGAGATCATTGTTGTCATGGTGGTAGCCAAAAAACCACTTATTCAAATAGTATGATAACAGAGATTTACTCCAATGACCTTTTATTATCATCGATATTACTTCTATTAATTAAATTTGATTCTCTTTCTTCATTTTGAATCTAGACTGACTATCATAAGAATTAGGCTCCGTCAAGATTCTCGCAATTCGAAATGCCAAGATACCCTTGCTGTCTATGATGTCATTGGTAAAACCAACCAAAGTAGGGGCCAGTACTGCGGTGACCTGCAAGACGTGGAGGTGATAAGTCGGTCCAATGTCGTATTCATTGAACTCACCATGTGGTCGTTGACTGCCAACATGCCCAACGAACTTGGCTTTGAAGCCAGGTACGACATGGTTGGTGAGTGATGCTTCAAATCTGTTTAGTTCTTTTAGGCAGGTCAAAATATTTGTTTTCTCCATGTCTCTAACAGGACATTAATCTGATGAGGTTTTACAGTGACATAAGCTGCAGTGGTGTATTCGACATATACCAGGGTAGGGCCTATCTTTCCCTCCTCCTCCCCGTTTGCCTTTCATAAACCGGCCAATAAAACTGAATGAATATTCTGTATTAAATAACAATGGTTTAAGTATTATTCTTTTGAAAGAAAGTGATTGTAATATTTCAAATTTTGTGTAGAACGTCATATCTAACATCCCCATAAATTCACAAAACAGGATCAACCTGAGGAAAGTTTGTCCAGTTTACCACAATGAAACACTTGACAAACCTTCAAACATTATAAACTCAAGTGATTTAGAGCTTTGCTACTTATTTCCTCTTCTCGTTGTAGACTGCAATGTGACAGACTGCAATGCTGTTTGCGGTGAGACAGTCAACTTTCATGGCCCATCCGGCTCATTCCAAACCAAAGATTACCCGTCAGTAATTCCTCCATTCACTAGCTGTGAGTATAACATCACTGTCCTATCGGATCACTACATCTCTCTTCATTTCAACGAATTCGACATCGCACGCGAGAGAGACTCGGCGGAGTGTGTCGATCGCGTCTCCGTACGCACTCCAAAAGGCATCTTGAAACGCGCCTTATGTGGGAGTGCGACTCAGCCCCTCATCATATCCAACGCACCGACTGTCATTGTCGCTTTGGATACAGGATTAGCAGGGAATTCAACCGGGTTCACTTTAACCTACAACGTAACAGGTAGGAGTCGATCACGCCATTTCGTTGTGAAGATAAGAATGCGACTACGGTAACCGTTGTAAAACCGAAGTGCCTATTTTACCGGTCACTCGTTGTGCTGTCGGTTTTTCATCTATTTAGTTTGCTCTTCTCCATCATGTAGATTTGTTTGTAACTTGCTTTCAGCACTGTGCGCACTACTTTTTTCTTTTTGCAGATTCAAGAACGATTCTTACAAAAATATTAAGGCATGTCTCCAACTTGATTTGAATAAGGTAATCAATTTGTTTTTTCTCCAGAATTGGGCGGTTGTGGATTTGGTCGCGATACATGCTCGGGTGTCGAGTACTGTGACCTTTCTGCTGCTGTGTTTGTCTCTGTCAACTACCCATTTCCGTACGCGCCAAACTCACAATGTCGATGGAGTATCACTACGCCTGAAGGATCCTTCGTGACTATAACATTTATACAATTCGATGTCGCCTCCGACAACAATGACCAAGGGTGTAGTAAATCAGACTACTTGATTATCTACGATGGGACAAACGACGCTGATTCTTCGTCGCCGATCTTGGGGCGTTTCTGCAACGCGAACCCCCCATCAGATGACATCCGAAGCAGCGTGAATGCCGTGGTCATTGAGTTTGCGTCTGATAACGATATTGAAGGAGGTGGTTTCTACGCCGAGTACCGTGCCACGTACACCGAATTAGACGTTGAATCGACAACAAATAATTCAGGTAAACTGTTTTAAACAGCTTTATGGCGTTTCGTGATGACTGGCTTTTATAATTTGAAGCTCCTGGTGTGAAACAATGTCCATCTAGTAACCCTGAGTGACATTGTCACTTATGATGCTTGTGTAACTTGCTAAATAATTCTAATCTCTGTTCCGTCTTCGAGGAACAACGTTAGCAAATTACATACGATTGTCAAATGCTGCTACACAAAAGCTCACAATTTTTAAAATATTAGAACGAGACCAGATAGTTGGAAGCCATTCTGAATTTGTTGTTCACATTTATGTTCATGGCATCCTTCTAGTTTATTTTATCCAATGTTTACTTTCTCTTCTGTTACCCTAGTTATCTTGACATTTTCTTTCACTGCATCCTTGAAGCAGGGTATACGTGTCCGTCTGGATGGGAACTGTTTGGAAGCAAATGCTACAAATTTTCATCGCTCAATCAGACGATTCGATGGAATGATGCATCGAAGATATGCCGAGATATTGGCGCCTTTCTTGTCAGCATAAAAACGGCGGACGAGATGAATTTCATCCACTACATGCTGACGTCATCATGGTTTACTGGCAACGACATGAAGACCTATATTGGTAATAATGGATTCTTAAACGACTATCCATTGGATTAACAACACTTAGTAGACAAAACCCCTGACAACCCAAACGCCAAAGGATAACTACCAGCCGGTATCCCGCACCGGCTTCTTCTTTTGCTTGATAACGGCAGTGTATAAAACATTCGACATGGTCAGAATAAATAGTAAATGAAGAATAAACTAACGAATAGAAGAGTAGTATAATGGGTACAGCAATACATTGTGCTTAAACATGTTAAATTGAACTAAACAATTTACTGTCCTCTTTTTTGTATCAGGTTTGACGGATAACGCCGAGGGAGGCCGTTTCAGGTGGGAAGATGGAGGTCCCTTAAGTTATGCAGACTGGTATATCTCTGATAGGTAAACAGTACCTTACAGCTATAAACGAAATTTGGAATAGGTTGCTATGGTGGAATGCTCGATAGCAAAATGAAGAAATGTAGAATAAGAGCAGAACGAGTAATGAAGATTCCGCAAAAGGAAGGTCGTGAAATTCGTAGGAAAAACGACATCGGACGGAACACTGGCGAAAGGCACTAACCCATGAGTGTGGAGAAAACGAACTTTTACCCAGGGGTTCACTGTCTGAGAGCGTCTGATGTTCACTCAGTTACTTCGGCTATAATTGCATTGATTGCACTAATCAATTGCTGTATTTAGTTAATGTAATTGCCTAATTGCAGTTAACGGAATAGCCCCTCGAGGGCTACGGACTGTAACCATAAAGTCAATACCGAGATGAAAGTTTACGGGCGATTTCCTGTTTCGTATCACATTTGTAAATATTTATATATTTTATTTTTTCCCTTAATGAATTAAGACCTGATGAAAATTCTCAACCAAATGGCCACAATCAAGAGGACTGTACTATGATCAAACTGGAAAACCTACAGTCGTCGGCGAACTGGCACGACATAGCTTGCGCCTCGCGTGAAGCAAGTCAGTTTATTTGTGACCAACCTGCTCAAGGTGAGATGAGAAGTACATTCTCTGAATATTTGCAGGAAAAGATAATGTGAAAGCACCCAAGAGAAAGAAGGAAAATGTTTATCAGTTATCCTCTAACGTGGAGCGAAGTGCTCATATGAATAATACGGGAAAAACAGAGACAAACAAAGTGTGATAGCGATGGAAGGAGAGACAAAAAGAGGGAGAAGGAAAGAGATATTAACTTATTTGTTCTCCGATTAAAGCAAATAACACTATCATTGCCATGACAAATCCGTACAAAAATGTTATTTTTAAACTGATCAGATGTATGTTTGATAGCGAAAAAAGATCAAAAGATTGCATTACAAGGACTGGAAATATATTTCGATAACGCGGTATAGATTACAAACATGACATTTTTTCAACCTTTGCAAATTTTCCAAAATGGTAGGACAGCTCTGGGGAACTTTGATTCATGCTACGCTATTATTCTCTCAATTGATCTCTCATATATATATATATATATATATATATGTATATATATATATATATATATATATATATATATATATATATATAATTTTTCTATTTTTTATATGGATATTATTAACATTGTAACTGTATGGGTGTTTGTATATTTACTTCTCTTGCAGCTGATGACATTCCTCCCTCAAGCATTGGAGATCTAACAACAAAAGGTAAGCTTTACTTTAAACATGTTAAAAATATCCAAAGCTTCTGTAAAAGTGCGTTGTATTAATAAAGACAATAATCAGACCCATTAATTGTTTATCAATTAATACGCTAGCAAGTCTCTGGTTTTTCCCCCTTGAATCTGCGAATGCTCCAAAGGTTATTTCTTTTGTAGCACTGTAACACTTTCTTTAACATGAAATCAGAACATAGTTAAGCATAATATACGGAATGCGACACGACAGAAATCTATTGGAAATAAGACTAACCATCCCAAAGTAAGAATCCTGTTTCTGTTTTTGTTTTTGTTTTATTTTTGTTTGTGAGGTTGTCCTCCTGGAAGCCGTCGTATAGGAGAAACTTGCTTGTCACTTTCCCTGGAAGATGGCATTGATAGCGCTCTGTTGCCATGCCGACCCATCCAATCCTCAGCACCTCTACCACTCCCAAGACTGGCCCATGTCCTCGGGCTTCTGTGGCCTTACAGATCAACGTCTGTAGACCTATCTATAGACCTACAAGGTGTGTAAGACCTACTCCCAAAATTTTTTAAGGAATCATCTATGTTTGTCTTCTCCCCCCCCCCCCCCATGACACTGCAATACACGGTTGTCCAACTGACACAGCGATACAAATACAAAAGAAAAAATAAGATAAAAGCAAAGCTACGAAAAAACAAATGAAATATCATTAACAATCAAAAAGCGCCATTTTGTTTTACCATTAAGGAATGGCCTCCTTGAAAAATAACAATACCTGTCTGCATATCGTTGCAGATTTTTATCATTCTGTGAGGATACAGTTGGTAAGATCCAAATCTTTCTTTTGTGACATTATTATATAGCTTTATTGAATGCATGAATAATTATTAATGAATTTACATTAAATAAATAATTTTCCTCCAATAATCTTCTGACCTACATAATGTTAGGTGTGTACGACGTTATTGATCAAACGCTGAGTCCACGGCAGGATGACGTCACAACTGAATCGTGTCACGTGATGGAATACAGCGGTGACGATTGGCAGCTTGTCGACAGAGACTGCGCACTGGCCCATAATGGCCGCATTTGTTATTCTGTTGTGTCTGGTAAGCAGTTCTTAATCGTTCTGGTTTTTTTTCTGACATTGTTTTTTTTTGCATATCCTGAATAGAAGGGGATAATCATAACATTTTATTGCGTTCAGAGTGTAAGCTTTCAAATGCTAGCTTTGCCCCTAACCTGCCTAAATACCCTTAAAAGACAATACTACTCAGTTTTCTCGATGTTAAAGTATGTTAATCAAGACTGTGATTAGGTTTACTTTTCTTGTCAACTTTGATTACTTTTTTCTCGCTATGGAAGGGGTTGTTTCAGTGTTAGTGACATTTTGATTTTCATTTAATCTTGTGTGGTTTTCTAACACATTATTCGTTCAAACAATTCTTGTCGTCGACAGTTTAAATGGTTTAAAAACGAAACCATGTTATTTCAACGAAGCAATAACCATTCTATCAATCATCTACACGCAATGAAAAAGAAAAAAAGGGGGGTGGGGGGGGAGAGGCGGGATATATATGCTAAATGGATTTATTGTATGAATTCTGTGTTGCATTTTTCATCCGCAGATCTAGTTAACATCTGTGGAGATGACATGTTTGAATGCATGAATGGAGAGTGTATTCGATCCGTTCATGTTTGTGATGGACGAGCTGAATGTACAGATGGAGAAGACGAAAAAGAATGTGGAGGTTGGTACTGAGATATTTGTGAAAACTATATAGACGTTTCATCCGCAGATCCGCAGATCTAGTTAACATCTGTGGAGATGACATGTTTGAATGCATGAATGGAGAGTGTATTCGATCCGTTCATGTTTGTGATGGACGAGCTGAATGTACAGACGGAGAAGACGAAAAAGAATGTGGAGGTTGGTACTGAGATATTTGTGAAAACTATATAGACGTTTCATCCGCAGATCCGCAGATCTAGTTAACATCTGTGGAGATGACATGTTTGAATGCATGAATGGAGAGTGTATTCGATCCGTTCATGTTTGTGATGGACGAGCTGAATGTACAGACGGAGAAGACGAAAAAGAATGTGGAGGTTGGTACTGAGATATTTGTGAAAACTATATAGACGTTTCATCCGCAGATCCGCAGATCTAGTTAACATCTGTGGAGATGACATGTTTGAATGCATGAATGGAGAGTGTATTCGATCCGTTCATGTTTGTGATGGACGAGCTGAATGTACAGATGGAGAAGACGAGAAAGAATGTGGAGGTTGGTACTGAGATATTTGTGAAAACTATATAGACGTTTCATCCGCAGATCCGCAGATCTAGTTAACATCTGTGGAGATGACATGTTTGAATGCATGAATGGAGAGTGTATTCGATCCGTTCATGTTTGTGATGGACGAGCTGAATGTACAGATGGAGAAGACGAGAAAGAATGTGGAGGTTGGTACTGAGATATTTGTGAAAACTATATAGACGTTTAGCATGTTTAGTAACGCATTTTACTTCAGAAACTTTCAATCTAAGCACGCTAAGTACTCATCATGGTTGCCTGTTCTTAGGAGCATTAAAGGAGAATTCAACCCAGAAATCAGTGTGCTTCCAGTGAATGAAGAAGAACAAGAAGAGCAAACATTGAAAGTTTGAGCAAATTCAGACAATCTGTTCAAGAGTTATGAACTTTGAAAGTTTAAGTAAACCCTTATTATGGGGATCCTGGGCAACTCCACCGGCATCTGTGATGTCATCGTGGACAACTCTCCATTCATTTTGTACACAGAATTTCACATTTTCTTCATTTTCAAGAAAATTAGAAATTTGTTTGATTTATTGTTTGAGTATGACATGGCTACATCAATTTCATGAAAAATCAAATTTTCCGAAGATTTATGCACAAAATGAATGGAGAGTTGTCCACGATGACATCACAGATGCTGGCAAAGTTGCCAAATCAAGGATCCTTGTAATAGGGATCAACTGAAACTTTCAAACTTCATAACTTTTAAACAGATTGTCTGATTTTGCTCAAACTTTCACTGTTTACTCTTCTATCTCATCTCTATTCACTTTGAGCACACTGATGCTTGGGTTGCTTCTCCTTTAATTTGAACCTAAGACATGTCAAGAAAAACTCTCAATCACGTTGTAAAACTGATAGGTTACAAAAGAGTGCAATTCCATGTTTTATTAATATCCTGAATGATTATCATTCTAATAACTCCCAACCTTGAACTTTTTCAGCTTAAAGCAACTCTTTTGATCTTCTGATCTTATTTCTCAGTAACATTATATTATTTATGTTCTGTATGTCACAGGATTCAGACAACCATTTATGATTCTCACATACTATATAGTGCAATGGACGATTGTTTATGATACTGTACTGTGTATATTTAAACTGGATTCTGCTAATGTACCGATATACATGTATTTTTAATATACATGTACATTCAAGATAAGTGTGCAATTTGATGCCTTTGGGGGAAGAAAGATAAAGTGGTATGTAGATTCTGCTGAAAATGTTATCATTGTTTACTCATCTCGGTCTTAATTTCAATTAAAGATATAATTGCTAGGGTTAAAAAATTAAAGGGCAATCTTTCATCCTATTATAGCGTCCACTTAGACGGTTTTGCTGTTTTGATTGGGGGGGGGGGGGTGGGGGGGGGGTGGGGACCTGTATAGACAATTTTGAAATATTCTGGTTATTCTTCATTTGTTTGGAGACTTATTTTATAGCATGGTTGTACTGTCATCACAACTATTCTGATACTACAATGGTATTGTGTTTTAACATGAATTGAATTGAATTGAATTGAATTGAATTGAATTGAATTGAATTGAATTGAATTGAATTGAACTGAATTGAATTGAATTGAATCTTTAGCTGGTTGAAATTACTTTTAGTACAGTATTAAGAGAGGGGACTCTTGTATTTTAATAACATGTCTCTTACATGTACAATCTCGCTAGCTCTCCATAACACATAAATTCCCAATTCTTGAATGAGAACTGTGTCTTTTATTACACAACTCTAATGATTATTCGAAATGATAATTGAAAAACTGTTGGGTTTTTTTAAGGACAGAAAATCAAATTCCAGTAAGGATAATTCGCAATGGGAAAGAATAGATGGACAAGTTCAAAGAATAAACGCAATGAAAAACTGAAGACGGGAAATGGCAGTCACGAACGCTTTGCAGCGGATTTCAGTAGCAATAACCTATCATTTATAACAACTTTTGGGATCGCTTAAAATTACAGATGCAGATTTACTAGACCTGGACCGTGGTATAGTTCCATCTTGTCCTGATTCAAGTTTTCAGTGTGATATGGGTCGGTGTATCTCAGCTTCATTTTATTGTGATTTTGTACCTCACTGCCAAGATATGTCAGATGAGAAGAACTGTTGTAAGTATTCGACATTCCCCCTAATTTTCCCCCAAATGAAGAAAAAATCACAAACAAACATATTAACAAAATGAGTTGGTATAACTTTATTTAAAAAAAAAAATGCTTTAATTTCATATGAAGTTTCATCAGTACCGAAAATACAGTTACCTTTGTACTAGTTAATGCCATGTGACTCTGCATTAATCGTCAGTTATGGTTATCATGGTTATGACCAAAGAAAGAAAATAATTTCATACGGCTATGATACTTGGAGATGTTTCATGTATGGTAAAGTTGGTTAAACATAACTAATTCTTTTTTTAATTATATGTTTTATTGATTTCAATGATTGATGTAGTCATTCCAATTCCAATCGGCTTTTAACGCAGCCTTTCACTGATTTCATTCATAAATCGTATGTCACATCGGCGACATATGAAGTATAAACACGCTTGTAGGAGTAATTAAGGACTTAAATAAAGATACTTACACTTCAGAGAATTTTTCTGTACAAGTAATACAGAATTACTGACACGTACTTAAAAAATCATCACTGTGCGAATCTATTTACAAATAGATGTATTTGTATACCCTTTTCTGCCATTTTTCTTTCTTCCATTTATATTTTTCCATTAGTCTATCCCCAATGTAAAGAAGATGAATTCCAGTGCACCAATGGACAATGTATCGAGGCCTCTCGACAGTGTGATATAACACAGGACTGTGTGGATGGTAGTGATGAAGAACTGTGCCGTAAGTTCTCCGATACCTTCTTTCAATTTTTTTTTGTCCTCTCCCCTCATCTTCCTCTTTCTATCCTTCTCCTTATTTATGTTCTTCAACATATCTTCATTTCCCATTTTTTTTTTGCTTTACACACATTGCATCCTAATAGTATCCTTAATATCAATAATCATTATGGTATGCTCTGATCGTGAAAATAGTCTTTAGTGAATTCGAGCTAATAACTTTGCAAAGATATGCGTTATGTGCTTTATGAGCTGATTTCATACAAGCTCAAACTCATATTTCACTTTCTTGATATTAAACCAGTTTAATATTTTTGGAGTACAAACCTCTTTTAATGCATTCGCACTTTCTCTCCCTCACGCTCTATCTGTCTGTCTGTCTCTCGCTTTCTCTCTCTCTCTCTCTCTCTCTCTCTCTTTCTCACGCGCTCTGTCTGCTTGTCCCTCTCTTTCTCCCTCTCGCTTTCTCTTTCTCTTCCACAGAGTTTTGTTCTGGCGACACATTTCAGTGTTACGATGGTACATGTATCCCTGAAAGATCCGTGTGTGATGGTAGTCAGGACTGTCGTGGACTGAACAGAGAAGATGAACAGTCATGCGGTAAGATTTCAGAATCGGCGAAAAATAGTAATTATCAAGGGTGCAAAATTTACTCTGGGCGGGATCAGAAAGAGTTTGTTCGTCTGTTCTATTCTTTTTTTATTCATGAACAGGGATGGGAGAATAGCTCCTAATTTTATTCGTTTTTATATTGGACTAGATTGTGTATGGTAAATGATGTCTTCTGTCATAGTTCTTCAACGGAAATTAAACTTAATGTTCTCAATTATTATTCATACGTCTCGGTTTTCAACACATTGTCACATTGTCAATTTTTTTTTTAATTATCGTGCTACCTATATCATTCCTTCATATTCCCTTTGTATCTTGATAATGAAAACAGCTACGTTGTACGGAGTGAAGATACTGTGATATGATAGGGGGACGTAAGTTGACTTTGATATTAATGATCTTAAACATGCAGAATCCAGCAGTGGGGACGATACATTGAGGTGTTTGAACGGTGAAAAGCTGGACCCAAGATGGCGCTGTCTCTATGACTTTGACCAGTATGCATTGCAACAAGGCTGTCGTGACGTCACACATCTTCGGAATTGTGGTGAGGAGAATAGTTTGAGGCTAAATTATTAAAGGATAATGGCTGCAGGCGGAAGAAGCCCCCCCCCCCCCCGAAGTTTAGCATTGTACAAAAATGTACTATATAGCGCAAACTAAAATATTTCCAGTGATTGTAGATGATCTATAAAAACAAGTGGGAAAACACACCTGTTAAAGAATACTAAGAACATCTCCTTTTTCTGCATTGTGTATAAATTAGTTGAGTGCTGAGCAGGAAAACAAACATAATTTTAAGCATTACATTTGCTGTTTGGTATTTCCAATGCAGGTGACAATGAGTGCTATGGAAATACATTCAAGTGCCCTAATTCATATTGTCTCCCTCTACGCCGGCGATGTGACGGTGTTGCAGACTGCCCAGGCGGAGAAGACGAACTTGAGTGTGGTGAGTAGTATGAGTTCACACAAGTCGAAAGAGGTGGAGCTTAAATACGACTTATAATGTATCATGTAGCCCCCATCGCCCGGCTGCTATCGACTCAAGCCTTTTGGCTTATGCTAGCTGGCCCCTGCATTTATATTTATTTCTTCATTAAAACCAACCCTATTATTTTAATATTATCTAAGTATACATATTCTTCCTTTGTATATTTGTCACACTTAACTTGTATCAATTTGATTTGTATCGTTATATTTTCCAATATTTGTATCTTCAACATTAAACGTGAGCGTTCATGACATGAACAGCTCCTCACATCTGCTCTCCAGTTTTACATTGATTAGCTACTTGATTGGTGTATTCATTAATTCAAAACAGCACCAATGCTCTTGGTATAGCACCAGGACCACACTGGACAATTTATTCGGGTTCTGGATTTGTACTTCAGATGATATGATCCTTCACTTTTTTGCTTTGCTGTAAGTTCATTTGGGTCAAGTGCAGCCATGTTCCAGTTTCTTCATGAACTTTACTCTTTGATGATCACTCAAGCCTGAACTCAGGCCCCCTTTTGTCCTTTTGTGATGACTACAATGGAGCTTTCTGGGCAAATGGAGTCAGTGAAGTATTCAACCTTCATGTTTCTTCTTGGTATTTGCTTGTTAAATAGATGTACTGACTCTAGGTCTTCACAAGAAGGCTCGCAATACATCTTAGCAAGTACATCATTTGTCAATGTGACATGTTACCAACCTGCTAAATCTACATGTAAACTGTGTGGTGGTTTTGTTTATTACTACTCGAACTCTGATGCACGTTTTCGGATCTCAATTCTTTCTGATGGCGATGTTAAACCCGATCCTGGACCTGCAGAAGAGTCAGGCAAGGACCATGGCATGTCAGTTGGAGAGACCGGAGGACAATCTCATACGTATTCCAGGAATAAACTGTACGAAGTTGGTCAGAAGAAGATGTGTTACCAGCGACTTCCTCCTGTGTTATGGAGAACCCTCACTTCTCTTGGGATCTCTTACAGGAAGAAAACCAGACGTGGAAAAAGACGAACAACGGTGTCACAATCTCCAATATCCTGCCATCGGATCATGCACTCGTAGAGTGCAAGTTGGATATCTCCAAACCACCATCAAGCAAGATTGTCATAAAGACTCGCAAGTGTCGTGATATTGACATTGATGCTTTTCGTTGTGATATCACTAAATCTGCATTATTTCTTGCTCCTTCTTTTGATTTAGTAACACTCGTAGAACAGTATGAGAATGTTCTTGGCAATCTATTGGACAAGCATGCGCCTGAAGAGACAAAGACGATCACTGCTCGTCCACACGCACCTTGGTATTGTGATTCCCTTCGTGAAGCGAAGAGGGATCTTAGAAGGTGGGAACGGCTAAGAAACTCCACCAATCTTGAAGTGTACAAGCAAGTTTTTAGAGATAAACGTGCTAGATACAAGGCCCTATTGAATAAAGTAAGAAATGACTATCACGGAATCGCTTTTGAGGATTGTAACACTAGGCAACTCTTTCAGAAGTTTAACAAACTCTCCTCATCAGCAACTGCGAAGGTTCTTCCATGCAATAACACTAGTGATGTACAGCTAGCTGACCAGTTTGTACAATTCTTCTCTAAGAAGGTTAAAGATATAAGGAATGAGTTATCAAGTTGCCAGATGTCAGCTGCATCGTGTTCTAGTAGCACAACCATCGGTGAAGCAGACTGCCCTACTTTTACAAAGTTCAACACTGTCACTGAAGGAGCAGTCAAACGCTTAGTGGTCAACTCTCCATCTTCATCCTGTGAACAGGATCCTATACCTACATGGTTGGTCAAAAAATGCATAAATGAACTTGTTCCTGTGCTCACACGCATCATCAACCTGTCCCTGGAGAATGGCTGTTATCCAGATTCACTCAAGCACGCACAAGTTGATCCTCTTCTAAAAAAATCGAGCTTGGATCCTGAAGTACTAGCCAGCTACAGACCAATTGCGAAGCTTAAATTTCTGGGGAAATTGATTGAGCGAGCATCTGTAGATCAAATACATGCATATCTAGATGTGAATGGTTTATATGGTAGTACACAATCGGCTTACAGGAAACATCACAGCGTTGAGACGGCAATGGTTCGCATTTATAATGACTTACTCCTTGCAGCAGACAGTGGCCAGGAATCGGTGCTCGTGATGCTTGATTACTCCTCTGCATTTGACACTCTTGACCATGACATTATGTTCCAGCGTCTGTCAACGAGATATGGAATTACTGGAACAGCATTGAACTGGTTTCGCTCATACTTTAGTAATCGTACTCAAAGTGTCGTTGTAAATGGTACTCTTTCTCATCCTTGTGTCCTTAGCGAAGGCGTTCCTCAAGGTTCAGTAATGGGGCCACTGTGTCTCTCAATGTATACGTCACCGTTAGAAGATGAAATAGAGAAATGTGGTATTAGCAGAATGATATATGCTGATGACACTCAAATCTATATTTCTTCTCAACAAAATGTCAGTCGTGCCACAATGATTGCTCAGATTGAATCTTGCTTAAGTAGAATACAGATGTGGTCATCACAAAATCATCTAAAATTAAATCTAAGAAAAACTGAAGTTGTGCATATCAGACCGCGTTGTAAAATGTCATCATCGTTGTCAATTACTGTCTCTGATATTCCCATTCTGTCAGTTTTAAAAGCACGTGATCTTGGAGTAATTGTTCAGGATGATCTAGGGATGAAAGCTCATGTTAACAATATATGTAAATCAGCAGCCATTGGACTATATAGGATTGGAAAGATAAGGCATTTTCTGGATAAGTCAACCACAGAAAGGCTCATTCATGCATTTATATTCAGTCACTTAGACTGTAATAATGGACTGCTTCTAGGAGTACCAGATACTCAGCTTTCTAAACTCCAGCGTATACAAAATTCAGCTGCAAGGCTCTTAGTTCGCAAAAAGAAATTTGAACATGTGACACCGATCCTACGTAGTCTCCACTGGCTTCCGATAAAGGCTCGCATTTTGTTTAAAGTCCTCACTCTTGTTTTTAAGTGCGTTAATGGGAATGCCCCTGCTTACCTCAGTGATCTAATTCAGAAATATCAACCCAGTCGAAATCTTCGTTCACAATCAAAGGATCTTCTCTCTGAAATACGAGTAAAGTCCAAGACTTTTGGTGATAGAGCTTTTGGGAAAATGGCACCAAAATTGTGGAACAACCTACCTCATAATATAAGATCAATAACTGATTTCAACAGATTCAAATCTGTGTTAAAAACGTATCTTTTTAAGAAGCACATGTATTAGTCCTATACAAAACAATAATTCTTCTACAGGCATAGAGACTATTTATATGGTATTATGCGTCTCTAAGAACCGCTTATTATTATTATTATTATTATTCAATAAATGCAGAAACTTCTGCTAAAAAACAAATATTTATATATATCTCTAGTGTATATTTTGCATTGTTTCTTGACAGATTCTTATTCCTGTCCTGGATTTCTTCGATGTCATGGAGAAAGATACTGTGTTACAGATGAACAGGTCTGTGATGGAGTGAAGGACTGCCCAGATGGTGATGATGAGATGTTCTGTGGTAAGTTAGAATGGAGAGAGAGAGAGAGAGAGAGGGGGGGGGGGGAAGTCGGTCTAGGTTACAGATTATCAGATCTGTGATGGAGTAAAGGACTGCCCAGATGGTGATGATGAGATGTTCTGTGGAAGTTAAAATAGAGAGAGAGAGAAAAAAAAAAGATGCAGAGATGAGAAAGAGAGAGAGAGTGAGAGATGTGGAAAGATAAAAGATAAGGGAACAAACATAGATGAGGGAAACTAAGAAAGAGAAAGACAAAAAAAAAAAAAAAAAAAAAAAAAAAAACCCTTTGCACCTCTCTCTCTCTCTCTCTCTCTACATATATATATATATATATATATATATATATATATATATATATATATATATATTTAAACACGTGCACACGTTTGTATCAGTATTATAGCATTTTCATTTATTTGATGTACGGTAAAAGAGCAAATGTAGATAAAATGCTTTGCTCAAAGGCATAAATGCCGTCCCGGGGATCGAACCCCGACTTTTGCGTCTCCAGTCAAGCGCCTTAGACCACTCGACCACGACACCTCTCTCACATTGAGATGAAATCCGTATCGATATGAATACATTTTTCAATACCGGTAATATTAACGAGTTCCTTGGAGAGAGAGAGAGAGAGAGAGAGAGAGAGAGAGAAAGAAATATTAATAAGTGAAGTTTTTAGGAGAGAGGGGAGTAGAGGAAGAAAGACTAAATGGATATACACCTTTTCTATTCCTTTCATTTAGACATCGCTTGCCCCTCGGGATGTTCATGTGATGGTCTCAGTTTTACATGCGACTCGTTTGAGGTATGGACGCCAGAGCTTGCCGCTAGTATCTCTACAAATGCCCGTCGCATGTGAGTACACAAATATCATTTGCAGATATCGCAAGCATACTGTTGTGATTATGCGTAGTCATTCTGTAAAGAAGAGCAAACAGTATTTGAGAAATCCAGGGCCTATAAACTATAAGCATTTCAATTGATCTCGTAATCCCAGATTACGTCAATTTGTTGATTTTCCATTTTCTGCACTCTGCGTATGTCGTATGGCTTCATTAAATTTTTAACCATATACTCATAAACTGAACCATTATACTGCCCAGACATTTGAAGATGTGGGAACAACAAATTAGCAGTGAATTAGGAAAGCATAGACTGAGTATAGGAAAGATAAATACATCGTCAAATAGAGCTGGGAGGTTTTGTAGAATTTTTAGTTGAGTAATGATTCAATTTCTTTCACCAAAGCCTTTTTGGGTTTAATTCTTATTTTGCAGAGTGATCTCTGATGCAGCTAACATTGGTCGAGCAAAACGAGAAACAGATAGATCATGGAATCAGACAACGATAGAAGACGTTCTCTATCTCCAGTTATCATTCCACATGCTGCTACTTTCCTTGTAA
>CM057155.1:22165295-22179080 GCA_029962745.1 Echinometra lucunter | reverse complement strand
ATACTAAGGTGTGCACGTGTTTAAAAAAGATAGATATATATGTAGAGAGAGAGAGAGAGAGAGAGAGAGGTGCAGAGGTGTTTTTTTTTTTGGGTCTGTCTTTCTCTTTCTTAGTTTCCCTCATCTATGTTTGTTCCCTTATCTTTTATCTGTCCACATCTCTCACTCACTCACTCTCTCTCTCTCTCTCTCTCTCTCTCTCTCTCCATTCTAACTTACCACAGAACATCTCATCATCACCATCTGGGCAGTCCTTCACTCCATCACAGATCTGATAATCTGTAACCTAGAACGACCCCCCCCCATCTCTCTCTCTCCATTCTAACTTACCACAGAACATCTCGTCATCACCATCTGGGCAGTCCTTCACTCCATCACAGATCTGATCATCTGTAACACAGTATCTTTCTCCATGACATCGAAGAAATCCAGGACAGGAATAAGAATCTGTCAAGGAACAATGCAGAATATACACAAGAGATATCTCAGTCACAGCTAAGTACTAGTTTGCTTAATGATTATGGCAAGACACAAATCTACGTTATTTGGGGAAATGATAATTAAACATGCAGTAAACACAAGACTTCTTGTTTTAGGGCGAAAATGAAAAGCTGTGGCCATGAACAAATAAGATGCCATGAAATTCGGGGTGGTCATTTACTCAATATCACAAAAGAACAATGAAATAAGTTATCTTTTGAATAACATGGAGCTCCACCTCTTTCGACTTGTGTGAACTCATACTACTCACCACACTCATGTTCGTCTTCTCCGCCTGGGCAGTCTGCAACACCGTCACATCGCCGGCGTAGAGGGAGACAATATGAATTGGGGCACTTGAATGTATTTCCATAGCACTCATTGTCACCTGCATTGGAAATACCAAACAGCAAATGTAATGCTTAAAATTATGTTTGTTTTTCCTGCTCAGGACCCAACTAATTTATACACAATGCAGAAAAAGGAGATGTTCTTGGTATTCTCTAACAGGTCTGTTTTCCCACTTGTTTTTATAGATCATCTACAATCATTGGAAATATTTTAGTTTGCGCTATATAGTACATTCTTGTACAATGCTAAACTTCAGGGGGGGGGGCCTTCTTCCGCCTGCAACCATTATCCTTTAATAATTTAGCCTCAAACTATTCTCCTCACCACAATTCCGAAGATGTGTGACGTCACGACAGCCTTGTTGCAATGCATACTGGTCAAAGTCATAGAGACAGCGCCATCTTGGGTCCAGCTTTTCACCGTTCAAACACCTCAATGTATCGTCCCCACTGCTGGATTCTGCATGTTTAAGATCATTAATATCAAAGTCAACTTACGTCCCCCTATCATATCTCAGTATTTTCACTACGTACAACGTAGCTGTTTTCATTATCAAGATACGAAGGAAATATAAAGGAATGATATAGGTAACACGATAATTTTTTAAAAAAAATGACAATGTGACAATGTGTTGAAAACCGAGACGTATGAACAACTGAGAACATTTAGTTTAATTTCCGATGAAGAACTATGACAGTAGACATCATTTACCATACACAATCTAGTCCAATATAAAAATGAATAAAATTAAGAGCTATTTTCCCATCCCTGTTCATGAATAAAAAAAAAAAATAGAACAGACGAACAAACTCCTTCTGATCCCGCCCAGAGTAAATTTTGCACCCTTGATAATTACTATTTTTCGCCGATTCTGAAATCTTACCGCATGACTGTTCATCTTCTTTGTTCAGTCCACGACAGTCCCGACTACCATCACACACTGATCTTTCAGGGATACATGTACCATCGTAACACTGAAATGTGTCTCCAGAACAAAACTCTGTGGAAGATAAAGAGAGAGCGAGAGGGAGAAAGAGAGGGACAAGCAGACAGAGCGCGCGTGAGAGAGAGAGAGAGAGAGAGAGAGAGAGAGAGAGAGAGAGAGAGAGAGAGAGAGAAAGCGAGAGACAGACAGACAGACAGAGCGTGAGAGAGAGAAAGTGCGAATGCTTTAAAAGAGGTTTGTACTCCAAAAATATTAAACTGGTTTAATATCAAGAAAGTGAAGTATGAGTTTAAGCTTGTATGAAATGAGCTAATAAAGCACATAACGCGTATCTTTGCTAAGTTATCAGCTCGAATTCACGAAAGACTATTTTCACGATCAGAGCATACCATAATGATTATTGATATTAAGGATACTATTAGGATGCTAATGTGTGTAAAGCAAAAAAAAATGGGAAATGAAGATATGTTGAAGAATATAAATAAGGAGAAGGATAGAAAAAGGAAGATAAGGGCAGAGAACAAACAAAAAAATAAAAGAAGGTATCGGAGAACTTACGGCAGAGTTCTTCATCACTACCATCCACACAGTCCTGTGTTATATCACACTGTCGAGAGGCCTCGATACATTGTCCATTGGTGCACTGGAATTCATCTTCTTTACATTGGGGATAGACTAATAGAAAAATATAAATGGAAGAAAGAAAAATGGCAGAAAAGGGTATAGAAATACATCTATTTGTAAATAAATTCGCACGGTGATGATTTTTTAAGTACGTGTCAGTAATTCTGTACTGCTTGTACAGAAAAATTCTCTAAAGTGTAAGTATCTTTATTTAAGTCTTTAATTACTCCTACAAGCGTGTTTATACTTCATATTCGCCAATGTAACGCACGATTTGTAAATGAAATCAGTGAAAGGTTGCGTTAAAAGCCGATTGGAATTGGAATAACTGCATCAATTTTTAGCTATGGCTAACCATCTTTGCCATACATGAAACATCTCCAAGTATCTTTCTAAGAGTTAAATCATAGCCGTATGAAATTATTTTCTTTCTTTGGTCAAAACCATGATAACCATAACTGACGATTAATGCAGAGTCACATGTCATTAACTAGTACAAAGGTAACTGTATTTTCGGTACTGATGAAACTTCATATGAAATTAAAACATTTTTTTTTAATATAAGGTATACCAACTCATTTTGTTAATATGTTTGTTTGTGATTTTTTCTTCATTTGGGGGAAAATTAGGGGGAATGTCGAATACTTACAACAGTTCTTCTCATCTGACATATCTTGGCAGTGAGGTACAAAATCACAATAGAATGAAGCTGAGATACACCGACCCATATCACACTGAAAACTTGAATCAGGACAAGATGGAACTCTACCACGGTCCAGGTCTAGTAAATCTGCATCTGTAATTTTGAGCAATCCCAAAAGTTGTTATACATGACAGGTTATTGCTACTGAAATCCGCTGCAAAGCGTTCGTGACTGCCATTTCCCGTCTTCAGTTTTTCAGTGTGTTTATTCTTTAACCGGGCATGTTGGCTCAGTTGATAGAGCGTCCGCCTCATGAACGGGAGGTCGTGGGTTCGATCCCCGGCCGAGTCATACCAAAGACATACAAAAATGGGACCTTCTGCCTTCTAGGCAGGCGCTCTTCAAGGAGAAGGGTAATAATAACATATTATGTTATGCAGGGCCCGCTCGAAGATCAGCTGATAGCTGAAGTGGCTACCCTAGATAAATAAGAGTTATTATCATTATTATCATTGTTATCATTATCATTATTATTATTAACTTGTCCATCTATTCTTTCCCATTGCGAATTATCCTTACTGGAATTTGATTTTCTGTCCTTAAAAAAAACCGAACAGTTTTTCAATTATCATATCGAATAATCATTAGAGTTGTGTAATAAAAGACTCAGTTCTCATTCAAGAATTGGGAATTTATGTGTTATGGAGAGCTAGCGAGATTGTACATGTAAAAGACGTGTTATTGAAATACAAGAGTCCCCTCTCTTAATACTGTACTAAAAGTAATTTAAACCAGCTAAAGATTCAATTCAATTCAATTCAGTTCAGTTCAATTCAATTCAATTCAATTCAATTCAGTTCAATTCAATTCAATTCAATTCAATTCAATTCAATGCATGTTAAAACACAATACCATTGTAGTATCAGAATAGTTGTGATGACAATACAATCATGGTATAAAATAAGTCTCCAAACAAATGAAGAATAACCATTTAAAAATTGTCTATACAGGTTCCCCCTCCCCCCCCCCGATCAAAACAGCAAAACCGTCTAAGTGAAAGATTGCACTTTAATTTTTTTAACCCTAGCAGTTATATCTTTAATTGAAATTAAGACCGAGATGAGTACATAATGTAGGGTATTTGTTAAAATTTTAAGCAGAATCTACAACTTTATCTTTCTTCCCCCCAAAGGCATCAAATTGCACACTTACCTTGATTGTATATTAAAAATACATGTATATCAGTACATTAGAAGAATCCAGTTTACATATACACTGTACAGTATCATAAACAATCGTCCATTGCACTATATAGTATGTAAGAATCATGAATAGTTGTCTGAATCCTGCGACATCAGAACATAACTAATATAATGTAACTGAGAAATAAGATCAGAAGATCAAAAGAGTTGCTTTAAGCTGAAAAAGTTCAAGGTTGGGAGTTATTAGAATGATAATCATTAAGGATATTAATAAATATGGAATTGCACTTTTTTGTAAGCTATCAGTTTTACAACGTGATTGAGAGTATTTCTTGACATGTCTTAGGTTCCAATTAATGCTCCTAAGAACAGGCAACCATGACGAGTACATAGCGTGCTTAGATGGAGAGTTTCTGAAGTAAAATGCGTTACTAAAGGTCTATATAGTTTTCACAAATATCTCAGTACCAACCTCCACAGTCTTTTTCGTCTTCTCCGTCTGTACATTCAGCTCGTCCATCACAAACATGAACGGATCGAATACACTCTCCATTCATGCATTCAAACATGTCATCTCCACAGATGTTAACTAGATCTGCGGATGATAAATGCAACACAGAATTAATACAATAAATCCATTTAGCAAATATATCCCGCCTTTGCGTGTAGATGATTGACAGAATGGTTATTGCTTCGTTGAAATAACATAGTTTCGTTTTTAAACCATTTAAACTGTCGACGACAAGAATTGTTTGAACGAATAATGGGTTAGAAAACCACACAAGATAAAATGAATATCAAAATGTCACTAACAATGAAACAACCCCTTCCATAGCGCGAAAAGAGTAATCAAAGTTGACAAGAAAAGTAAACCAAATCACAGTCTTGATTAGCATACTTTAACATCGAGAAAACTGAGTAGTATTGTCTTTTAAGGGTATTTAGGCAGGTTAGGGGCAAAGCTAGCATTTGAAAGCTTACACTCTGAACGCAATAAAATGTTTTTATCCCCTTCTATTTAGGATATGCAAAAAAACAATGTCAGAAAAAACCCCAGAACGATTAAGAACCTGCTTACCAGACACAACAGAATAACAAATGCGGCCATTATGGGCCAGTGCGCAGTCTCTGTCGACAAGCTGCCAATCGTCACCGATGTATTCCATCACGTGACACGATTCAGTCGTGACGTCATTATGCCGTGGACTCAGCGTTTGATCAGTAACGTCGTACACACCTAACATTATGTAGGTCAGAAGATTATTGGAGGAAAATAATGTATTTAATGTAAATTCATTAATAATTATTCATTCATTCGATAAAGCTACATAATAATATCACCAACGAAAGATTTGGATCTTACCAACTGTATCCGCACAGAATGATAAAAAAATCTGCAACGATATGCAGACAGGTATTCGTGACAGGAATTATTTAAAGCCTAATTTGATCAGCTTTTATTCTTCAAATTGGCAACACCAACATTCTTATTTTATTGCTACATTTTTCTTATAAAACATCATGTATCTGAAATGAATATAAATTGACAGAAATTATGATAAGTCAAAAAGTTGCCAATTTGCAGGGGAAAATGGTGATTTTAAACTTTCTATCACATTGCCAATTTAAGGATTTTAATGCTGATTTTCCTTTGAAAATTTTTCAGCATCAAACAACAAATATTGACGCAACCAAAATGGGCACAGTAAATGTAGATTTTTTGCTCTTTCTGCTCATGTATTTGGTATGATTTTTAGGGCTTTGCATCAAAAGATATTAGACCAAACCACAAAATGTGGACCTCTGTCACGAATAGGTTAATGGTAAACAAAATGGTGCTTTTTGATTGTTAATAATGTTTCAATTATTTTTTCATACTTTGTTTTTATCTTATTTTTTTTCTTTTGTATTTGTATCGCTGTGTCAGTTGGACAACGGAGTATAGCAGTGTCATGGGGGGAGACAAACATAGATGATTCCTTAAAAATTTGGGGAGTAGGTCTTACACACCTTGTAGGTCTATAGATAGGTCTACAGACGTTGATCTGTAAGGCCACAGAAGCCCGAGGACATGGGCCAGTCTTGGGAGTGGTAGAGGTGCTGGGGATTGGATGGGTCGGCATGGCAACAGAGCGCTCTCAATGCCATCTTCCAGGGAAAGTGACAAGCAAGTTTCTCCTATACGACGGCTTCCAGGAGGACAACCTCACAAACAAAAATAAAACAAAAACAAAAACAGAAACAGGATTCTTACTTTGGAATGGTTAGTCTTATTTCCAATAAATTTCTGTCGTGCCGCATTCCGTATATCATTCTTAACTATGTTCTGATTTCATGTAAAAGAAAAAAATAGTCTTTTCTTAGTGTTACAAAAGGAATAATCTTTGGAGCATTCGCTGGTGCGAGGGGGAAAAACCAGAGATTTGCTAGCGTATTAATTGATAAGCAATTAATGGGTCTGATTATTGTCTTTATTAATACAGTGCACTTTTACAGAAGCTTTGGATATTTTTAACATGTTTAAAGTAAAGCTTACCTTTTGTTGTTAGATCTCCAATGCTTGAGGGAGGAAGGTCATCAGCTGCAAGAGAAGTAAATATACAAACACCCATACAAATAAATGTTACAATGTTAATAATATCCATAAAAAATAGAGAAATTAGATATATATGAGAGCGATCAATTGAGAGAATAATAGCGTAGCATGAATCAAAGTTCCCCAGAGCTGTCCTACCATTTTGGAAAGAGGTTGAAAAAAATGTCATGTTTGTAATCTATGCCGCGTTATCGGAAATATATTTCCAGTTCCTGTAATGCAATCTTTTGATCTTTTTCGCTATCAAACATACATCTGATCAGTTTAAAAATAACATTTTTGTACGGATTTGTCATGGCAATGATAGTGTTATTTGTTTTAATAGGAGAACAAATAATTTAATATCTCTTTCTCTCTCCCTCTTTCTGTCTCTCTTTCCATCGCTATCACACTTTCTTTGTCTCTGTTTTCCCCGTTTTATTCATATGAACACTTCGCACCACGTTAGAGGATAACTGATAAACATTTTCCTTCTTTCTCTTGGGCGCTTTCACATTATCATTTCCTGCAAATATTCAGAGAATGCACTTCTCATCTCACCTTGAGCAGGTTGGTCACAAATAAACTGACTTGCTTCACGCGAGGCGCAAGCTATGTCGTGCCAGTTCGCCGACGACTGTAGGTTTTCCAATTTGATCATAGTACAGTCCTCTTGATTGTGGCCATTTGGTTGAGAATTTTCATCAGGTCTGAATTCATTAAGGGAAAAAATAAAATATATAAATGTTTACTAATGTGATACGAAACAGGAAATTGCCCGTAAACTTTCATCTCGGTATTGACTTTTTGGTTACAGTCCGTAGCCCTCGAGGGGCTATTCCGTTAACTGCAATTAGGCAATTACATTAACTAATTAAAGTAATTAATTAGTGCAATCAATGCAATTATAGCCGAACTAACTGAGTGAACAGCAGACGCTCTCAGACAGTGAACCCCTGGTTAAAAGTTCTTCTTCTCCACACTCATGGGTTAGTGTCTTTCGCCAGTGTTCCGTCCGATGTCGATTTTCCTACGAATTTCACGACCTTCCTTTTGCGGAATCTTCATTGCTCGTTCTGCTCTTATTCTTCATTTCTTCATTTTGCTATCGAACATTCCACCATAGCAACCTATTCCGAATTTCGTTTATAGCTGTAAGGTACTGTTTACCTATCAGAGATATACCAGTCTGCATAACTTAATGGACCTCCATCTTCCCACCTGAAACGGCCTCCCTCGGCGTTATCCGTCAAACCTGATACAAAAAAAAGAGGACAGTAAATTGATTAGTTCAATTTAACATGTTTAAGCACAATGTATTGCTGTACCCATTATACTACTCTTCTATTCGTTAGTTTATTCTTCATTTACTATTTTATTCTGACCATGTTGAATGTTTTATACACTGCCGTTATCACGCAAAAGAAGAAGCCGGTGCGGGATACCGGCTGGTAGTTATCCTTTGGCGTTTGGGTTGTCAAGGAGGTCGTCTACTAAGTGTTGTTAATCCAATGGATAGTCGTTTAAGAATCCATTATTACCAATATAGGTCTTCATGATGTTGCCAGTAAACCATGATGACGTTAGCATGTAGTGGATGAAATTCATCTCGTCCGCCGTTTTTATGCTGACAAGAAAGGCGCCAATATCTCGGCATATCTTCGATGCATCATTCCATCGAATCGTCTGATTGAGCGATGAAAATTTGTAGCATTTGCTTCCAAACAGTTCCCATCCAGACGGACACGTATACCCTGCTTCAAGGATGCAGTGAAAGAAAGTGTCAAGATAACTAGGCTAACAGAAGAGAAAGTAAACATTGCATAAAATAAACTAGAAGGATGCCATGAACATAAATGTGAACAACAAATTCAGAATGGCTTCCAACTAACTGGTCTCGTTCTAATATTTTAACAATTGTGAGCTTTTGTGTCGCAGCATTTGACAATCGTATGTAATTTGCTAACGTTGTTGCTCGAAGATTAGAATTATTTAGCAAGTTACACAAGCATCTTAAGGGACAATGTCACTCAGGGTTACTAGATGGACATTGTTTCACACCAGAAGCTTCAAATGATAAAATCCAGTCATCACGAAACGCCATAAAGCTGTTTAAAACAGTTTACCTGAATTATTTGTCGTCGATTCAATGTCTAATTCGGTGTACGTGGCACGGTACTCGGCGTAGAAACCACCTCCTTCAATATCGTTATCAGACGCAAACTTAATGACCACGGCATTCAGGCTACTTCTGATGTCATCTGATGGGGGATTCGCGTTGCAGAAACGCCCCAAGATCGGCGACGAAGAATCAGCGTCGTTTGTCCCATCGTAGATAATCAAGTAGTCTGATTTACTACACCCTTGGTCATTGTTGTCGGAGGAGACATCGAATTGTATAAATGTTATAGTCACGAACGATCCTTCAGGCGTAGTGATACTCCATCGGCATTGTGAGTTTGACGCGTACGGAAAGGGGTAGTTGACAGAGACAAACACAGCAGCAGAAAGGTCACAGTACTCGACACCCGAGCATGTATCGCGACCAAATCCACAACCGCCCAATTCTGGAGAAAAAAAAAATTGATTACCTTAATCAAATCAATTTGGAGACATGCTTTAATATTTTGTAAGAATCGTTCTTGAATCTGCAAAAAGAAAAAAGTAGTGCGCACAGTGCTGAAAGCCAGTTACAAACAAATCTACATGTTAAGGATGAGCAAACTAAATAGATAAAAAACCGACAGCACAACGAGTGAACGGTAAAACAGGCACTTCGGTTTTACAACGGTTACCGTAGTCGCATTCTTATCTTCACAACGAAATGGCGTGATCGACTCCTACCTGTTACATTGTAGGTTAAAGTGAACCCGGTTGAATTCCCTGCTAATCCTGTATCCAAAGCGACAATGACAGTCGGTGCGTTGGATATGATGAGGGGCTGAGTCGAACTCCCACATAAGGCGCGTTTCAAGATGCCTTTTGGAGTGCGTACGGAGACGCGATCGACACACTCCGCCGAGTCTCTCTCGCGTGCGATGTTGGATTCGTTGAAATGAAGAGAGATGTAGTGATGCGATAGGACAGTGATGTTATACTCACAGCTAGTGAATGGAGGAATTACTGACGGGTAATCTTTGGTTTGGAATGAGCCGGACGGGCCATGAAAGTTGACTGTCTCACCGCAAACAGCATTGCAGTCTGTCACATTGCAGTCTACCACGAGAAGAGAAAATAAGTAGCAAAGCTCTAAGTCACTTGAGTTTATAATGTTTGAAGGTTTGTCAAGTGTTTCATTGTGGTAAACTGGAAAAACTTTCCTCAGGTTGATCCTGTTTTGTGAAATTATGGGGATATTAGATATGACGTTCTATACAAAATTTGAAATATTACTATCACTTTCTTTCAAAAGAATAATACTTAAACAATTGTTATTTAATACAGAATATTCATTCAGTTTTATTGGTTTATGAAAGGCAAACGGGGAGGAGGAGGAGGGAAGGACAGGCCCTACCCTAGTATTTGTCGAATACACCACTGCAGCTTATGCCACTGTAAAACCTCATCAGATTAATGTCCTGTCATAGACATGGAGAAAACAGCTATTTTGACTTGCCTAAAAGAACTAAACAGATTTGAAGGTTCACTCACCAACCATGTCGTACCTGGCTTCAAAGCCAAGTTCGTTGGGCATGTTGGCAGTCAACGACCACATGGTGAGTTCAATGAATACGACGTTGGACCGACTTATCACCTCCACGTCTTGCAGGTCACCGCAGTACTGGCCCCTAGTTTGGTTGGTTTTACCAATGACATCATAGACAGCAAGGGTATCTTGGCATTTCGAATTGCGAGAATCTTGACGGAGCCTAATTCTTATGATGGTCAGTCTAGATTCAAAATGAAGAAAGAGAATCATATTTAATTAATAGAAGTAATATCAATGATAATAAAAGGTCATTGGGGTAAATCTCTGTTATCATACTATTTGAATAAGTGGGGGGGGGGGGGGGGTTGGCTACCACCATGACAACAGTGATCTCTACTACTAACTTATTACTACTAATACTACAACTACAGCTATTACTACTACTCCTACTACTACTACTACTGCTGCTGCTGCTGCTGCGTGCAGCTGCTACTACAACTATTATTTCGACTTCTAAGACGTCAGCGACTACTAATTCTACTACTAAATTACTCTTACTATTATCACTTCCTACTAGCACTACTATTACTACTACTACTACTACTACTACTACTACTACTACTACAACAACAACAATTATGATGCGACTACTGCTATCATACTAATTAACTATTAATACTATTACTTACACTTTCATATCATTTGGTCATTCTAAGCTCTGAAAATGGTCTACTGGAATATATGATTAAAAAAAAATCTTACCTGACGCTCAGTTCCTCTGGTCCCTTGATTAAGAAGTTACATGTTGAACGTTCGTTATATATTGGAGGATAACTGTACGCCTGCAAGTGACCCACGGAAGCAGATGTCACGTGAGATGTGAGGTCATCAGCCCAGATATCGTGGCAGTGAAGATCGGCATACTCTAAAATGGAAATGCAATCAATTTAATTAATTCTGGTTTTGTTCCACAAATTTGAAACACATTGCATGTTTTGGTTTTGTTGATAATAATGAAATTCAATTACTTGCACGTGGTAGAATGCTGTGATTCGCGAAAATGAATGTATGAGAAAATGTTGACGATCCGTTAATTTGTTCATAATAGGTACATTTTTTTCGCTTTGACCATTCCTATCAAAGAATGCCACGAATATCTGTAAATCTATAGAGGCAATGGATTTTCTTGAGAGAACAAGATTCTAAACTATATTGAAATAGAATGTAGTGATGAGGGGCTAATTCTCGATGCTGATAGTATCTGAGTATAGTGGGTTCTTGTAAAATTACCTGAACAGTTAATCACAGAAACAGAAGAGAGTACTGAAATATAAGGAAGAAAGAGTTTGCCCACTACATTAATGGTGTGAATGTGATTGACGAGAAATCATCATAAAGAATGCGAATGCAGAACTATTGAATTTTTGGAGGGTGGGGGTGCTCATTGCCCACCTCGTTCACAGATGAATGATTTCTGATCTTCACAGTCAGCTGGTCCAATTATAATCTCAGTTGCATTCAATGTAACGGAAGAACAGAAGCCATCTTCAGCAGAATTAGGGCCAGCATCTACCCAGAGTTCACCAACATTCACCAAGTCAAATACCTGAAAGGTTATGATCAGAAACAAAAAGGTTTATAGTTAGTAGTCCTTACTATAACTGAGCTAGTTTTTCTCCTTTAGATTATATTCGTCCGGCAAAAAATGCTTTCCAGAAATACATGGTTTATGAATTCGTTCAACCTGTTAACCCTATGCCCGAGATAACTCAGGCTATGGTCTGTGGAAAGTGTGTGCCATACTAAAATCGAATCGTGCTCAGCGAGAGGGAATTAAGATTTCAGATCCTATAAGACTCAGATTGTGAAATGTGTATGATTACAAAAATGGTCAGACCCGTGCAGGTGAGGATATTATTATCCAGTCATTCCTTTTAAATGCTGATGTGTGTAAATTAGTTACAGCAGACCAAAAGAAATGTTTTTGAAAAAATACCTTTTGCGATTTTAGTGCGAGTACAACATTGTTCAATGCATAATCTTAAAGTACAAGATTCAATATACCTGCACGGAGGTCACATCGCTGGCATTCACTAAATGACCCTGAATCGCCGCGCATTGATTGGCTGCTTCTGTCCACGTGACCTCTTCACTATCCATGACATAGAAGCATGATGAACCTTCATTGAGAACGGTGCTATTCATAGGGGGTATGATGTCAGTTGTGCATATACCTTTTGAGATAATAACAGAAAATATCTTAATAATTACAAACAACTGTCTGAAGGATTAACATGTACAGTTTTCGTTTCATAATCATGTATGTTTCTGGAAACAGATATGCCAAAAGAGTACGTGAATCAGTACATTGCCAAGCTCTGTCTTTGTTTGCCGAAAAGTGTTTGCCAGAAAGTATATCACACAGTTCAATTCAAAATAACATTAGCCTAAATGCTAACTTATGTGCAGCATACACAGGATTGTCAATTAAGCTAACTTACGGAAATTCATGAAAACGAACACAGCCATTGAAAAAAAAGCAACCTCAGGTCGATAGCAAAACTTACCCTCAGCAACAAGCGCTTAACCAAAACTTACTCAAACAATTTTTGCGAGATGAATCTAGCCGGTAACCATCAGGGCATGCGCAGTGGTAGTCCCCATCAACGTTCACACATTCGTTTGAGCATCCATTGTCACTGCTTAGGCACTCGTCAATATCTATTCAGAAAATGGGTCGGCATAACAGGGATTCACGATAAACGAAATATGTTAAAAATCAATCAGCAGACACAACATTATAAGTAGAATAGAGAATACCAGTATCCCACTGACTGAATAATTGTCACATGAAACTGAAAAAATATAGTGTATATGCACAGGCATGCGATTTAACAAGCTTTGCACGATAAAGTGCATAAAAAAGTATGGCAATATCTGGGCACTGCAGCTGCACTACAGTCTACAGCTCGTACCCACAGTTTCCTTATTTGAGATGCGCACTTTTGGTGCGAAGGCAACCTAGATGTAACCAAGAGGGTCTGACTTTTAAGGAAAGCATGAGATCGCAGATACCCTACCTTTTAATGTAACAAGTGTTGGATGCTTATTGATATAACATGTCTTCACCTCCGAGTTCAGAACTTACAGGGGTTATTATGCTGAGCTCTGAAGCATGCAATACTTGCATATTGATACCTCCAGAGAAGAGATCACCGTCAATGCAAGCATGTCAAGTGGATGGGAAACCTCCAACCAATTTGGGAATGTTCCCACCCGGGTTCATCTCTCGGACAAGCCCCCAATTTGGGGACT
>CM057155.1:22132875-22164795 GCA_029962745.1 Echinometra lucunter | reverse complement strand
TCATGGTTGAGAATGAGGTGAGCTGTAACCGAGAGAAAAAAGAGAGTAACAGAGTTCTGTTTGGTTTGGTTTAGTTTTATTTTCCGTAATACTGAAAAAAACATCAAATACAAACATATAAAACGAACAAATACATTTTAGCAAATTTAAGTTCAATATAAAGTACGGCTGGAAAGCTCTATTCAGAGGCATAATTAAAATGACTCTGGTCTTCATACAGGCCCAGTGGCACTGAGAGAAAGGGAGCGAAAAGTCAACAGTGGGAGTGATATCAAAAGTTTAATCTAATGCAAAAAAAAAAAATGGAAAGATGGAGAGGGGAACGTAAGCCTAGATACGACTGGAGAGGAAAGCAAGGAGTGTATACTCAGTACCCATCTGACTCATTTGACTCTTGGCGCGGTTAAAGGTGGGATCGTTTTGTTTGCAACATAAACGACAACAACAATAACAACGACATGAAAAAGAAAACAACAGCAACAACAACAATAACACCAATATACATACTCGTATACCTGTCAGCTGCCTGAGCCACGTATACGGTAATGCGAACTACTAATATTGTGTTTTTGACTCTAAAGACTGATTCGCATTGGCCGATCATACGTGATCCGTGTAATTATTCATGCCATGGAAACACCTCCGTGCGACAGAAGTGTCTCTCGTGCTCAAAGTCAGGGGGGGGGGGGCAGACTGATGAATGGGATTTGGGGGAATTTTCCCCATAGGCCGCATACTTTTTTTGCCTCGAGGATCGGTCAGAAGAGCCCGTGAATCTGGGTAGCATGCAATCGAAGGTCACATCACAATTCCCCAATCGAATTTCTCTCATTCCTCTCATTTCCTCCAGCATCTTTCCTCTTTCTTCTTATCGATAACGAAGCATTCTCAGGCGCAATACATGCATTACGATCAAATCTCGAAACTATACTGTACCCCGAGACGAAGGCGAGGGGTAGAGTGCAGTCTCGAGATCACCAGGCAGCTACAGTTTCAACCATGAACCGAAAAATAAGAAGTCGATGTTTGTATTATTTGCCGCATCCTGAGTGTGGATTCCCCTAAGTGGATATTTTGACAAGATATGCTTGTCGAAATGCATTCATTTGAATGGAAATCTAAGAGTGGGCCATATAGAGTGTATATACGCACTCTCCTCATCGCCTTCCCATCTGGTTAGAGCCTTCTCTCCTCGTCGCCTTCTCAACTGGTTTACAGTCCTTTTCGTGACTACACCAAATCTCAAGAAAGATATTCTCTTCTCTCTCTCTCACTCACTCTCTCTCTCTCTCTCTCTCTCTATCGTGTTTCCATTTCTCCTCCCTCCCAACTTTCTCTACTCTCTCCACTCTTAGTCCTTTCTGGACTTACGACATGGTGAACCGTAAACCTCATCTAAATTATAAGTACCCATCATGCAAACCTGCACCTTCAGAGATCATTTACATGCACTTTTCTCCGGATTTAGTTTTATGGAGTAGGCCTAGTAGTGCGCGTGTCTCAATGCATGCATCCGCTGTTCACGTGATACGCATCAATTTCGTCACTGATTTCTACGCGCAAGCAAAACTATATTTATGCCCGGTCAATATTTTTCGCTAGACTGCCCGGCAGTCAGTTGTGAATATTCAATGCCTGCAGATTTAAGCAATCAGAGGCTTAAAATCTAGCATGCGGTAATATACATATCATTGGAGAAACCAGGGAGGCGGTCCCACTCTGGAGAAAAAAAGCTACTTCAGTCCATTGGAATTCTAAATTTAAAAAAAAGGAAAAGAAATTGCTTATAAAACCGCACCCATGCTCTTGGCTTCAATTTGGATCACCTCCGTCATCAATTCAATAGATGATACGGTGCAATGACCGTTTTGAAAGAAAATCATATTTTGTCCATTATGTTCATTCAACCATCTCAGGTACAATAATAGCTTTGCTAAAAAAATATCATTTGCATATTCACATCGGCGCTCCAGTGTTTGCCTCCCAGTTCGAAAGCCGTAAGCAGTTGCGCTGTTGGGATTTTGTGCAGTGAGGATTAAAGCAATAGTTCCTGAACTGTTTCTCTGGAACTTCTGAGAATACAAGGTCGTCTAGGAGGTTGGACACTCCACCTTTGTGGAGTAAAATGGCATCCAGCGCGGATTACAGATATGTAAGTACAAAAAAACACATTGTTTTAGCTATATGTAAAACCTGCACTATTCACAAGCAGTAATGGTATAGCGGTCACACCTATAGGAACAGGCGAACAGGCGCGGTTCTAGAGAGGTTTTATTCGGGGGGGGGGGGGGGGGTGGTTCTACTGGGAGCTTGGAGGACATGTGCCAGGGAGCGAAGCGAAGCGACTGAGCGTTGGGAGGGAGAGATATCCTGGCCTCTCGTCATAGGGACTTTTTTTAGAATAGAAATTATGTGTTTGTAAGCATGGTAAATGGATGTTCTAAGGGCAGAATATAGCAGAATTTTTATAAATTGTACTCGGGATTTCAAGCAAATGTACAGGATGTCACCATGAAGAAAATTTGTTTTATCAAGAGAAGAGAAAGCTCTGTAAACATTAAATTTGTAGATATCATGTAATTGAAACTTTCTTCTTGTACCCGGGTAAAGGAAATAGACAAAATTACAACAACAACAAAATCATTATTCATTTCATTTATGTCACAAAGTCTGCATCGATGCACCATGATCTCATTAACATAGCACACATGGTATTTACCATGGTACCTGTCTAAATTCCATCTGGAAGGCTCAAACCACGTTGTAGGCATATACCCATGGTTATAATGTCCAAACTAAATAGCTTGAAAGACACAGATTTGTTATAATTGGTTCTGAATGATACAGTATTAAATGACTAAGGACTTCAATTGTTTGACACATATTCAAATCTAAGCATACAATTATCCTGAAAATCGTCCATTTGTGCACTTGTGTCCATCTCAGATTTGGAATCGACTCTTTCTTTCTTAATACGTATTGAAAATAAGAAGCAGTCAACAGATTATAAAAAAAAGCCAGAATCTTAGATTTAATGGCTTGCTATTTCGGTGCCATTGTAGTAGTAATAGTAGTAGTAGTAGTAGTTGTTGTTGTAGTAGCAGCAGTAGCAGCAGCAGTAGTAGTAGTAGTAGTATAGCAGTAGTAGTAGTAGTAGTAGTAGTAGTAGTAGTAGTAGTAGTAGTAGTAGTAGTAGAGTGGAAACTCGATACAAACAGATCTGATATAACAATATTCCTGATATAACAAGGTAATGTGTCGGTCCCGGATCTTGATATTCCATTGTTTTTAAACCCTGATAATAACGAGATTCCTGCTTTAACAAGGTAATTTTGGTGGTCCCAAGGACCTCATTATACTGAGTTTCCATTGTAGTAGTAGTAGTAATCACACATCGTCGATTGCCGTGAACCGTCAAAGACCGTGTTAACAACGTCCACAAACCCTGGTCATCCGTCACTCATCCGCCATGAACCCTGATGTTGAAAACTATGCAAAACGCGTTTAAAGAGTTCCGCCATCGCTTCGACACGGTTTACAGCGGTTTGATAACTACCGTGAACCGCTGTCTAAATCGGCGATGTGTGATTGTGCCTTAGTAGTCATCTTTGTAATGGTATTAGTAGTGGTAGTAGTACAGTGGCAGTAGTAGTGTAGTAGTAGTAGTAGTAGTTGTTGTTGTAGAAATAGTATAGTAGTAGTAGTAGTAGTAGTAGTAGTAGTAGTAGTAGTAGTAGTAGTTGTAGTAGTAGTAGTAGTAGTAGTAGTAGTAGTAGTAGTAGTAGTAGTAGTAGTAGTAGTATTGTAGTAGTAGGAGGAGGATGACTATTAGAAGTCATGGTTGTAGTTGTTTTAGTAGTGGTAATTGAAGTCGTGGTTGTCGTTGTACTAGTAGTGGTAGTAGTGGGAGGAGTAGTAGTAGTTGTAGTAGTAGTAGTAGTTGTTGTTGTTGTAGAAGTAGTATAGTAGTAGTAGTAGTAGTAGTTGTAGTAGTAGTAGTAGTAGTAGTAGTATTGTAGTAATAGGAGGAGGATTAGTCATGGTGGTAGTTGTATTAGTAGCAGTAGTCACAGTATTAACTGTATTACCTTAGGACTTAAGCATGTTAACATGTACCGAGAACTGATCATTAGATACCAAAATATCAAATGTGCAAAATGTTAGAATTAATGTTTTCTATTAATCAGTTCATTGTAATGGAAGTAAATTTATAATCTTTAAGCCTTGAGCACTGACCGAGTAATGTTTTTTTTTATTTATTTTTTTTCTATAGATAAAGCCATTGCTTCGATTACAAAAATAACATGTCGTGTTTGCAGATATGGACTCTACAAATAATCAAACAGATATTAAAAATGAAATGACTGAAAGAAATATCCATTTTGATTGTGTGGTGTTCATTTCAAGCATGATTTGATGCTTTACAATTAAGAACAAATGCAATTGATATTCAGGGGCCGCGGAATGTTTTTTTGGAGGGGGGGGGGGGGGGGAGTGCTGACACCAAAGCAGGCGGAGTCCATGGGCTGTTGGGCCCCCTGCCGGAGGTTTAGGGTTGAGCCCCTGAAGCCCTTGGGGTTTAATAGTTTTAAGTCTATGAAATTAGCAATTTACAATTTAGATAATCGTTGGGTTTTTTGAAGCCCACTCCCCCTTCCGCAGCCCATGATATTAGAGTGTAAACTGAAAAAAGAACGTCTTCTTCCTCACGACAAATATTTTCCAGGCTGTTTTTCCACGAATCCATTCCTAATTTTCACTACGTATTTGTGCTACTTCAACTTCATATATATTCCATCGAAGAAAATAAGTTATGGTAATGAGCTTAGAGTCAGTATCAGAAGGCGAGGAGCCTATGGAATGTTCTCGAAATAATCTCCTGTGCGACAATATGCCAAATTTACTCAAACGTTCAAAGATCATATTGGTTGATGTAGCGATCGTTAGAATGACTGGCGAAATTGCCAAATTAATTATCACATGATCCTAAAGTCTCAGAAAAGTGTTCTTTATCTAGCCCGAAAAAAAGCTATTTTGGAGGTATTGAGGACGCGAAGGAGGGGGGGGGGGAGGGAGGCATGATTGCCCTGTTAATATCTCGGCCGCGACATGACCGATCGACGCGAAATTTTGCTCAGACATCGAGTAATATAAGAATATCGTATGGTAAGGGGAAACACTTTGTCGCTTATTTCACTAAAATGCGTTTGGCATAGGTCAGTGAAGAGCAAATTAGTCTATTCTTCGAGATTTCGAATTCTGTTAATTGATTAAATGATTAAACTTTATACAATATAATATTTTTAAAATGTAAACGCCTTGGTGTCAAAATAAAAATTAAGACCATATAGCACGCATCTTGTGAGATGAGGATACCCCCAGAGAGTACCATTTCAGCCACGAAGACTGCCTGTACGCTTTGCATTATGGAATGCCAGGTCACTCAACATCCTCAAGGCACGTGGAAGGCACCAGCCTTGTGTGACTTTGTCATAAGCAACAACACTGATGCCATTGCAGTAACAGAAACGTGGCTTACTGACTCAGAGAGGGACGATCATGCCCTTGCCACCATTTGCAGGACACTGCCTCATTTTGACATCCACCATTATTCCCCGTCATGGCTCGACCGGTGGTGGGGTTGGCTTCTTACTTCACTAAGACTTTCATGTCCAACGAAATAAATTGGCCAACTTTTCCTCTTTCGAATACATTGCCGGATATTACATTGTCCACCTCGTCGGCCTGTCAGCGACGTCTAATTGCTCTCTATGGGTCCCCGTGCAGCAGTAAAAGTTCACAGACACCACTGGCAGCATTTATTTCATGTTTATGTCTTATTGAATGCTCTATGGCACTAAACGTTGTACGGATAAACTGCAAAGTGATCGGAAATTGAGAAACGCAGTAGCCGTGACACCGCGAGAGTTCCCCATGGTGCGCACTCGAGCTCTCGTATGCCCCACTGAATTTTCATTTCGCGCATAGATTTTGCGTACTGTGACGTCATTTCACAAATAGTATATACTATTTGGAAAATGTCGTCATAAGAGTGACGTCATTTCCCAAATAGTAAACCTTCATGCCAACATTCTGGAATAGCTGAAAATACCAATGATCACGTGAAGGTCTTTAAGCCAATCATGAAAGGATAAATTTCTGATCCAAAATATAAATCTGCATATACTGGTCAAAATAGACAAAAAATCGAACGAATGTACATGACGCGCTATTGACTTGTGTACTATAAAAGTTGGAGCGCCCACCCCACTATGTCGAACTGTGTTGAACAGTCTGCTGCCCTCTTGCGTTGTGAAATTGGTCTATAACGTAATATAAATAGGGACCTTAGTATAATGTGATTGATAGGATTAAAAGAATGTAATATTTTAATACATTTTTTATTATGCCTGTACCTTTCCCTTGTTAATTGTACTAGAACCTTTCCACTGTTAATTATGCTTGAACCTTTCTGTATCACGCAATATTTATTCTCGATCATCACAGTGACTACATTTTAAATGTCTACTGTTGTATTATTATTTTGTAGATTAAGATCTATGTGAAGCGCATAGAGGCTCATTTTCAGTATTATGCGCTGTATAAGAAATTATCATCATCATCATCATCAACATCATCATCATCATCATCATTATTATTATTGTTATTTTTATTATTATTATTGTTATTATTATCACTACAAACGCAACGTTTACGATTGTTTGCGGCGTGGACTGGTTTATACAGTACGTTGTGTTCGTTTGAAATAGACCTGAAATAAGGAAATATTTTGTTCCATTGCGATCATCTTGCAGATGCAGATGCAGATGATCTTGTCATAATATCCGAAAAGGAATGCGGACTTCAAACAGCACTAAACAACTTAAAGGAATATTGTGTAAAGTGGAACCTAGAAATCAATACGGGAAAGACTAAAGTAATGATTTTCAATAAAGCAGGGAGAAGAATGAACAAAAACTCATTTTTATTTGATAACACGGAGATAGAAATAACTAACGAGTACAAATATCTTGGAATAATCTTTAAACCACCGGGCACATTTACGCACGCTATCAAACACTTAGTTGACAAAGCCAAGAAAGCGGTATTCAGCATACGGAATATATTTCCCAAAGACAGAATATCCCTAATACCATACTTAAAACTTTTTGATACCTGTGTAAAGCCAATTCTTCTCTATAATTCTGAAATATGGGGGCTTGAATATTTAATAAGAGAGACAAAAGAATTAGAAAATTGCTACAAAACATTCCTTCCCGAATCTCTACGATTAAAATTTCTAAAAGTTATCATTGGTACTAACAGATCTGCGATGAACAGTGCCATCTTAGCAGAAACTGGACGTTTCCCCCTCGCGCTAACATCTTTAAAACATACCATCGGCTTCTGGTACCACAATATAAACTCCACTGAAAGCACATTAGTAAATCAAACTTATATTGAGGGCAAAAACCTTAATATAAATTGCTGCAAACATATGGAATCATTTTTGAAAATACTAGGTTTCTCCCATGTCTGGCAAAACCATAATACATTCTCTATCAACAGGTTAAAGAAAGCTATACTAAACAAACTAGAAGATAGGTATATTAAAGCTTCGAAAGCCAATCTAACAAATGAAAATAATACTGATTACTCTACCAAATTAAAAACATATAAAACCTTAAATCAGATTGCAAAATGGAAAATTATTTGTTACTTGATATTGACAAATCACAGATAGCTAATTATATCAAAATCAGAATAAGCAATAGTAACCTCATGATTGAAGATGGTCGATACAAAAAAATGGCCCTCATTGACAGAATATGCCCCCTTTGTAAAACTGGCATTGAAGACGAAATACATTTCCTGATCACATGTACCAACTTAAATGATATCAGATTAAAATTATTCTCTAACCTTAATAATATAGTACCTGATTTTCAATATCTAAACAATGACGAGAAATTCAAATTTTTTATGACGAACGCTGAAAGCGATATAAACTCAATAATGATACCTGCAATAAGCCGTATGTACGATAAACGATTGGAACTAATAGAAAATAATAAATCATAAATTTGAACAGCTTGCTCCCGGGGGGGGGGGGGGGGGGGCTAAACCCGCTAGAGGTAATTTAAATTGGGCCAGGGACTTATGCGAGATTTGGCTGCTTTTTTTTTTTTTGGGTTTTTTGTTTTGTTTTGTTTTGTTTTGATTTGTTTTTTTTATATACTTAAAAGTTGTTTTAATCGAATATATTGTGTCATATTCTAGTATATATCTATCATATTCTGTTACATTTTGTTATATTCTGTTATGTTTTTGTGGAAATCCTGGTACACATTGCTATTTATGTTATACTTTGTTCTTTTTATGTTATATTTTATTTTGTAAAATTTTTGTTGATGTTTGTGAAAAAAAAAATTGAGAATAATCCAATTTGTCTGGATTACAAATCAATAAAAGTTGAATTGAATTGAATTGAATTGGGTGTTGATTTGTTGTGGTTGGGGGATGAGTGGTGCCCAATAGAACGAAGAGAACGAAGCGACCGAGGGGGGGGGGGGGTGGGCAAACGTGAAAGATGGACCAAGCGAAGAAACATACAGACGTGTGTCGCTAAGAAAATTTTAATGGGGATGTAAGACCTAAATTTAAGACCTAAATGTGCTGACAAAATGTGGTGACTCCAAATTTACCGACAGTTCAGTTAGACACTGTGCTTATGCGAGAAGCTTATTCATGTAATAAGGACTTAATACAAGCATGAACTTTTTGTATTGCTCTGAAACCACATTTGCCGTTCAGTACACATTCCTGATGTCTATGTTTACTCCATACTTTGACCCAGAATTTGTCCAATAATAGAAAATAGGTCGAGATGAAAACAAACTCTTTGCTCACAAATGACTATAAAAAAACCCCGAAAACCCCTAGATTGTATTGATCTGTATTTGCCAAGAGTTGACGTCTGGCTTCAAATGGAAAATAATACCTATTTCAGCGTACATCACTGAAGTGAATATATAGATGTATATATATTTTATTGAAAGATATATTCTTAAGGCTCTTCGCAAAATTTGAATTCACGAAAGTAAAGGGCAAGTATGTGTAATTGTCCTAAATAGTATTTTCGTGTATAGATCAGATATGACTATTTAACACCTAGGGATTAACCTGTATGGTGTGGTCCATGTTAGGCAGACAACGGTAGCAAACTGGGAAAAAAAAATTTCTCATGAAAGACACACACACTGTATAAGCTCTAATATTGAAAGGGCGGCACCAGGGTATTTTGATGGGGACGGGGGGGGGGAGACACTTTTCTGATTTTAACCGTGGCCCACAGGTGAGTTTATTTACGAGTGGGGGACCATAGCTCGAGGCTGCTGGGTCTTCGCTGTGGCATTTTCTCCATCGAGAGATGGGAAATAACAGATTTTTAAAAACGTTTCTGTTTAATCACTATTACCAAATGCCCGTTCGATGCAGTCATGTACTTTGATGTGATATCATCTTTTGAACTCTAATAACTTTATCACGATTGTTGTCATTGATGTTATTTTCGTTGTTACTATTGTTATCATCATCACCATCATCATCTTCATTATCGGAGAAGTAAGGTATGTTTTTGAGAAATGTATATTAAGTCACTGCATGATTACAATACTTCCCAGCAGCTGTGACTTGGTCTGCATTTTCCACACTCAAACCAGGTATAGGAAGTGTGTACCTGGAAGGATTTCCAAGCGTTACGATTGTTGGAAATAGAGTCGGGTAGTAGTATCCAGCAGTCTGTTAGAAGCTCAAAGAATGTCAGATCATAATGTTATCTGCGCTGTACGTGTAGGCCTATAAGAACTGCTTATAATTATCATTTTGTTGAATTTCTCTGGAAACTAAAAAATCATTTTTGAGTGTAGTGGTAGTATCATTATTCTTCATTATCATCATCATTATTGTCATCATCATTTTCTTCTTGTTTTTGTTTTGTTTTGTTTTTGTTTTTTGTCTTATTAGGCTTACCACAACAACAGGAATCCACGTGGGCCCTCGAACTCCAGACATGATAATCATGAAAATGGATCGCCGGAAATGTTCTTCGGGTACGTTCAGGATGGTTCACGAACGGACCCGCGCTTTGCCGACCGTTTCAGCAGTGGGTCGAGTAACGACTCCATCGGTCGTAGAGGGCGATATTCGCGGGGCCCTTACGAGAGCATGAAGTACATGCGTTACAGACGTATGATGTGTTTTGCCGTGTCTATGATCGTTCTTCTCATCATCTTGCTGCTTATTATTGGCGCTGTTCTCCTCGCACTTTTCTGTGAGTCAAAACATTTTTGTGTGTATATTTGTTGCAGTATGACAAATAAATTTTCCATGCATGAAATGGGGAAAATCTTTCACTGATTTGAACATGATGTTCTTAAAACCAAGGAGTCACATCTAACCCATTCCCTTTGAAGTGACATTCGATGCCACCAGGAAAAAAATATGTCTTGCATGTGCTTAACTCGATCTTCCTTGCAGATACGTAGACAAAAGTTTTCTGCCTGGCTGCAAACTTACGGGCCATTTTCAAAGGGAAGTATGCTTTTGTAATGATAATTACTCTTCGCTACCACTCGTCTGATAATATGAGCAGTACAAAGTGCTTATGTTTACAGGAGGCAAGCGAAAGGAAATGGTGCAAAATTTCCTGAAATATGAATCAAAATTACTCGACTGGGCATGTGTGGGCACTAATCTGACTTATAACATCATAATAACTGTACTTTAACAAATTCACCTGTTATTTTCGTTTGCAGGAAGTAAACGGAAAAGTGTCAAATTGCGGGTTTTAGGATTGTAAAATTGTACTCTTTTTCACAGATTAAAACTGCTATCATGCGACATACGAAAATTTCTGGACACAGATAGGCTTTTGTAATCATATTTTATCATCTCTTCAATTTTCTCTCTGTTAAATCAAATAAATAGTGAAATATTATCGATATTTCATTTGTGACAAAAACCATTACTCAAGCTTTCCCATGATGTTGTTGGCGGCATCGAACCTAGACATCAAAGGCAACAGCACACCTGTAGATTTTATTGTGCAACCTTAGAAAGGGACAGCCGCTAGAAATAATTTGTTGCCAGTTAGGACTACAGCTCCTAATACTCCTTGTTAAAACATTACATCCCTTTAAAACCTGTTCGCATGATCTATATCTCAAGAGGATTCTCTAGTCTGACGTTGAGATAAACGGGGGGGGGGGGGGGGGGAGGGGGGGGGGGGGAGGGGAGAGTACTTAAATTAAAGAATATAAAGCATAACACAATATCATTTCATGAATTTAATTTGTATTTGATATTATTACCATGATGTTAAGTTCTTAAGGTTATAGTTGAATACACAAGCTCATAAGCATAGTATGGAAGTTTAATTAATATACGACAAAATTCTGCATGGAACTTTTTCCATTGCGTTCTTTAATAGTTCCTCCACAAACATGCATCTTGTATCATCACCGACCAATCACAGATGCGTCAATGAAATGATAAACCAATTGGCTTCATAAGTCATGAGAAGGGTGATGCTTTTAAATCAGGGGAGTTTGTTGTGGGTATACATGTGTGAATGTGTGAGAGGTTACAAGTGTTTGCAATATCCGTGACACAATGTGTGTACAAGCTTAGAGACATTGTGTGTACAAAAATATTGAACAGTGAATGTAGAGTTAAAGTTCAAGAGTGAGTCAGAGTGTATGCGTGGAACAGCTACTGAGATGAAATGTACTATAAACAAGTGTTTGGATGGAGAAGGTATGAAGAACTCCTGCCAGGTGATTAATGCAGTGTGCAAGTCTGAAAAACAAGGGGCAGTGTTCAAATATAATATAAAGGACAGGCTCCAGACTAGCAATAAAAATGAATGGAATGAAAGCAGTTTATTTGTTATAGATGGAATGAATGCACGTAGAATGAAGTGGATCGACAGTATCGTATTACAATGCTTCTCAGTAAAAAACCGTTTTTAAAATTAGATCTATATATAGGAAAATTAAATGTTTATTAGAACCTTTAATAAACAATTTGTATATCTGTTTCATGTTTCTCTCTCGGGAACTGTATGAACTGGCAGTGCCGCGAGGTACAACGGGTAAGTAGATAAATCTATCTAATCATATAATGTTGTTTTCAGGGAATTACAGAATGCATAAGATTTATAGGAAATTTATAGGAAATTATTTGCAAATTATGATTACTTTTATCATAAAAATTATAAAAGCTGAGCCGTTTTATAAAAGTGAGGTTATTGGTCATGTCGTCTAACACTTGATTTAGGCCTAAACCTAGATGATAAGGGCATACCCATCCACTCATCCTGTGTCCTCGGTTATTCACACAAATACTTTTTTTTTCATTTCAGTTTTCATTTATTTATCTTATCACGTTTAAAAGAAACCCGCTTCAGCCGAAACAGCTGGCCTTCAGCAAGTCCATGAAATATTACAAAATCAAATTATAGAACAGAAAAAATTGAAGGAAATAAAATCATTAAAAACAAACTATTCAGTAGGCGTAAAACTTATCATAAAAGAATGCAAGGAATTGGAAGGTAAGTTGGGAATTACTGAACAGTAAAGTAAAAACATTTAAGCTGAAATAATCAATTTGAGTAAAAAGTAAATATCATTCGAACTAAAAAAACAAAAAAGTACTGATGATAGTCTAGTATCATTAGTATCCTACCGCATCTAAGAGGGTAAAATAAAGTAATTCACAAATCGCGCTCATTAGTCTGCATTCCTTGGGACTGACTATTGTTTAAAAAAAAAAGCAGGGTATTTCCAATTGGAAGTTCAGCGGACATTATACATCTGTGTGTTTTTTAAATATTGCTTTTATTATCATTTTTGTCTCGCCCACCGGAGGTGAAGGCGAGACTAAGGGATCCAAATGTCGTCCGTCCGTCGTCCGTCCGTCGTCCGTCCGTCCGTCACAAACGTTATGAAAGATAACTTGGCAACCGTGACTCACTTTTCAACCAAACTTGGGTTGTAGATGCACTAAGGGGACCTGCATGTTATGGTCCAGTCAGAGGTCACATGGTAAGGTCAAAGGTCATTTCAGGTCAAACGTTAAAGTTTACGTGCAAGACTCTCTTATGACACAAAACTCTGCAACCGTGACTCACTTTTCAACCAAACTTGGGTTGTAGATGCCCTAAGCGGACCTGCATGTTATGCTCTAGTCAGAGGTCACATGGTAAGGTCAAAGGTCATTTTAGGTCAAACGTTAAAATTTACGTGCAAGACTCTCTTATGACACAAAACTCTGCAACTGTGTGACACTGTTCAATCAAACTTGGGTTGTAGATGCACTAAGGGGACCTGCATCTTATTGTCCAGTCAGAGGTCACATGGTAAGGTCAAAGGTCATTTCAGGTCAAATGTTAAAGTTGACGTGCAAGACTCTCTTATCACACATAACTTTGCAACCGTGACTCACTTTTCAACCAAACTTGGGTTGTAGATGCACTGAGGGGACCTGCATGTTATGGTCCAGTCAGAGGTCACATGGTAAGGTCAAAGGTCATTTCAGGTCAAACGTTGAAGTTTACGTGCAAGACTCTCTTATGACTCAAAACTCTGCAACCGTGTGACACTTATCTATCAAACTTGGGTTGTCGATGCACTAAGGGGACCTGCATGTTATGGTCCAGTCAGAGGTCACATGGTAAGGTCAAAGGTCATTTCAGGTCAAACATTAAAGTTTACGTGCAAGACTCTCTTATGACACAAAACTCTGCAACCGTGTGACACTTATCTATCAAACTTGGGTTGTAGATGCACTAAGGGGACCTGCATGTTATGGTCCAGTCAGAGGTCACATGGTCAGGTCAAAGGTCATTACAGGTCAAACGTTGAACGGTTAAAGTTTACGTGCAAGACTCTCTTATGACACAAAACTTTGCAACCGTGTCACACTTTTCAGTCAAACTTGGGTTGCAGATCACTAAGGGGAAGTGCATGTTATCATTCTGTTGGACTTCACATGATAAGGTGAAAGGTCATTGGAGGTCATATGTTACAGATGTTTTCAAATTCTTGAATTTGCTTTTCCTCTGTCATTTCTTGTCCAGTGTTGAATCTGATTGCTCAACTGATAATCATAGGTGACGCTTCTGAACTTGTACACAGATATTGTGTAAAAAAGTACATGCACGTGAAAATGCAGTACCATTTCATAAAAAACCCTTCTCATATTTTATCAAATGTTATTCCATCCCAGTTATTTCACAATGAGCTTTCGATACAGTTCTGTTGTGTGCCATCACAGATCGCGATATTTCTAGTTATTTTCACAAGTGGGCGAGACACAACATCGCAAACGCCTTGTTTATACAGTTTTAGTAAGTTTGTGCTGTATTGTAACTTTTAATTATGATCTACTGGTAAATGTACGCCGGATGTTGATGTGATTACGAAGTGTCACCTTGTCATGCCTGTATAGACAGACGACTTGTGACTACCCTTTTAGTTTCCCTTGATCATTGCTTCTCATTAAAACATGTACGAAAGGAACCTGAAAATAACTAAAAAAACCTCCTGCATGCTCGTAAAGGCTGTTCTTCTTGTCTCACTTTAGCGGTCTTTATGTCTTTATTAGTCTTGAGGTCTTAAGGTTTTCATTGCATCATGATGTTTCTCCCCACAGGCAGTAATGATTCATGTGCCACGGTGACCTGTCAGAATGGAGGTACATGCCGAGATGGAACTTGTGACTGTGTTACTGGATTCTCTGGTCCACGATGCCAAACAGGTACACAGCACCCGTAGGTCCTTTAGGACAAAATAATATACAGTGTACACACATACATTTAGACCACACCATTTAGACTAAATTAACGGATGATGTTCGTTATTCCAAAGATTCGTTATTCCGAAGGTTTGTTATTCCGAAGGTTTGTTATTCCGAAGGTTCGTTATTCCGAAACACGCAAATTGGGTATACCTAGATGTTCGTTAGTCCGAACATTTGTGGAGTTATTCCAAACATTCGTTAATCCGAACATTTGTGGAGTTATTCCAAAGGTTCGTTATTCCGAAGGTTCGATAGTCCGAAAATGAAATAAGTTTCGTTAGTCCGAAAATAACTAACGTACTAACGAACCTTCGGAATAACCATGATAACAACCTTTGGAATAACAAATTGACGTATTTGTTGTCGTCTTTCCTGTATGTTCAAAACTTCACAGTGTTGTGTATAACGTATGAGACAATATGACCAAATACCCTGGAAGTGCCCTTGTCCTCTCCATTACGCACAGGGGCGGCCCCAGGGTATTTTAAAGGGGGTGCATTTTTGTGGTTATTAACCCTGGGAACAGGTCGCTTAATTCACGTTTTAAATGAACAAATAGGGCTACTGTATAGTTGCATGACCCTGCCCTCTCTTCCCGCATACTCTTTCCTCTTCTTCCTCTTCTTCTTCTTCTTCTTCTTCTTCTTCTTCTATTTTTCTTCTCCTTTCCCCCACACTTTGAAAAGCGGGGGGGGGGGGGGGGGGCTGATTACACAGCATAGTTTATGGGTTAAGCACTCCTAACACCAAACAATGTCGTTAGAATAGCTAACATTTATTCATATCTAAGAGATATTACTGATTTCCTACCAATGTTGAAATCTATCAAGCCCAAAAGGCTGTCCAATACATTTCCCTTCTAAATAAAGTCTAGTTCATACCTATCTATACTGTTGCTATTTTATGTTCACAATTTGCATTTGTTGTGAATTATCTTATCTATGGATATATACTAATGCTATATGCATTTTATTCTAAACATGTATCCCACCTTGCTATTAACAAGGAGTTGGTTGTATCAGCGCTGTGATCAGTACAAAAGCGCCTTATACAAAATAATTATTACATTTATTACGACAAAATTATAAGTTGTAACTTGTGCTGTAAGTAGATAGGTCCTGTTGTAATTCCCTGTTCTTCCACCTGTTCTGTTTTCATTCCTGATATCTACAGACAATACTGTACCTGTGAATGCTGTCATTAGACTACCGGATGAAACCTTCACAAATTCTCTCTTAGAACCTACATCGGCGGATTATCAACAACTTCGGAACACAATAAATGGAAATGTAAGTCATTTTATCCTATAAAACCCACTGGAGAGAGAAAGAGTGAGAGGGAGAGAGGGAGAGGGAGGTGGGGGGGGTGGTGGAGGTAAACGGGTGGGGTAGACACGCAGAGTAGACTCAAATGATAACAGAGGTGAATAAATTAATTGAAATATTTCAGGAATTGTGAACACATTATCAAGATGTCGAAAAGATCTCTCCAAGTCTATCATGAAAGAAGGGGAGTGAATTATCCGCTTCCGAACCTTTGGCTACGCTAATAATCAGATAATGTTAAATCTAACATTGAAATATATTTCTTATATTTGTGCTGTGAAATTTCCTTCCTAATTGGTCAAACTTCAAGATGCTTTGAATGTCTTACTTTCGCAGGTTGCCTCATCTTTTGGTCTAGGAGACAATTCTGACTTCGTAGACGCGAGTGTTAGTAGTTTTGGGTAAGGAAATAATTTGATATTTCTATGTATATAGATTCATCCGCCAAAGACAAACTATATATTGTGTTTATGATGCATTCAGAGGTTAAGATTACTTAATTGTAAAAGTAAATCTTCGTCATAACGTTTTGATTGATTGATTCATTTATTCATTCATTGTTCATATATTCTCGAATATTTATACAAAGTGGCCTGATCAGCATAAAACAAACAAAAAATAATATCAAAATGAAATGAAATAGCATAACAGAAAATAGTGCATAATATATAAAACAATTATTTCAGGATAAAAATGGCAAGATGTAAAACACGCTGACATTAAAAACAGGCCGGTCTTGCTGAGGGCTCTTTTTAGTTATGATAAAATATATAATAATGGAAGATAGAAAATAAATCATAGAATGAAGAAGCTTACATGAAAACGGATTAATAAACATGTAAGATGAAACTGGTCAAAATCTAAGCCATTACACTACACAATGAAGATCGATACGAGCTTTAAAATCATACAAAATATCAAATATAAGTATTTTATGCATAATATTTTCATACTTAAAAGTATATCGTTAATCATACGAACTTACTCCAATAAACAAAAGGTGTAGAAAATATATATTTTGATTTTTTTTGTACGTGAGAGATGGATGAGAACAAAAGCATTTTATTCTACTCTTGACTGAGCTCTCAACCTTTATATTCTTAGTTATATGACATATTCAAATGCAGTTCACTCTTAAGATGATTAATATTTGACAGACGCGGAAGTGTTCTGGTGTTCCTTATATTTCGTTCTAACTTGCCACGAGAGACTGCGATAGACCGGCTTGAGAGCATCTTCCGAACACGTCTCCTTAGGATAACAATCGGTGGATTACGTGTAGACCCAACGTACTACGGAGTGGCCAAACAAGGTAAAAATCAAACTTTTTTATCGCACTTTATTTTAAGCCCGGCGCACACTAAACGATCCAACTGCGACCCGATTTTCGAACAAATGGTATTTTGTCCGGCATTTTGCATTAAATATGAAAGTCTTAAAAAGTAAAATTATCTTATTTGAAGTTCGAAGTAATGATACGAATACTAAAATCGAAATTTTGATAAACTGCAAGCCTGTTGGTCGGAGTAAAGGCAAAATCGGCTTCAAATCTTAGCCGATCGCAAGATTGCTATGACGTCACTACGATTTGGAAATGAATTCGCTGTTATTCCTAAAGGGAGGCTTGCAATAGCGCATAATTTCGAGTTTTATCGTCCATACGACTATTCGGAACGAAGATTTTTACATGTTTGATGGTTAATATCAAATGCTTACATTTTTTTCCCCAAATCGGATCGCAGTCAGATCGTGCAGTGTGCACCGGGCTTTAGAAAAACATTGTGCTTTGTTTCAGTCATATCATTTGCCTTCACGTGAAAGAAGTGTTCTCTATTAGAGACTGAAATTCATACGCTGTAGATTCCAAAGCCATTAGATCTATGGTTGGTAGACGAGTCATGTGATTGCAAGGAGTAAAAATATTTTTCAGAACTTTTTTTCTTAAAATTCCTCCTATTTAACAAATTTTTTTTTTTTTTACCTTAATACGTAATGTGAGGTTGATTGTGTATAGCCGGTTTAGATGAAATATTAATGCTTGCTATCTGTAATCAGAATGATAATCATGAAAATCATGATAATGCTAACATGACTCATGGAAAAGAGAAGAAATTGTATTCTGGCGTCTTGAATTTATGTAGTAAATGATTTTTCTTCGTGCATTTAACAAACTGATTTATCTTTAATTTAAATAGATTCAAAACATCTCTGACGAGAATCGAATCCGGATATCTAGTCTACAAACATCACAAATGCCTAAGGCGACATCAATTCATTTGAACTTCCCAGCATTGATTCCTTTCTTAGGTGCAGTTGTGTTCTGACCAGTGACGAGCCGCTTGTCTCTGCTGGCCAGATATAAGCCTCTGATTTGAGATAGAAAATACTATGATGATTAAGACGAAGAGGCTCTAAGCCATGGACCTTGGTTTTCATGCTCAGCACAACTGAGATGTTTTCCCGTAACCGTTGTTTTTCAAAAAGGAGAGAATACTGATGAGGTTTTTTTTTTTTAATTTTAACTTTGCTTAAATATGTGCATCATTATTCTCGATTTTTCTTTTGACATATTAAACCAGGACTTTGTAATGTTAAAATCCAGCTTATGATGAATAGTTTTGTTTACTCCTTCCCTGGATATAATTTTCTCTGTGAATTCTTGTTTATCTAGGCTCAGCATGTACGGGGCAATCCTGCAATAACCGAGGGACGTGCCTTGACCTATCAAATGGTGCACCCATTTGCGAATGTTCCTATCCTTACTATGGACAATCATGTCAGTACGGTGAGAAAATTCTGTTACTTGAAAGTCGTTTTCTTGTCTAGTATTCTATACTACTACCGTCAAAATTGAAATCTTAATGTACATGAATTTACGGTTGACATTTTCATTTTCCAATTTCCAGATTTAAGAACATAGTTTACAAACCAATACATAATTACGAAATGACATGAAATGAATTGGAAAGCATATCCATGGAGTAATTAAGATAATATGTTAATATTATTTCTTTTCATAAATATAATTTTTAAGGTGACTGTATAATCAAAATAAACAAAAGAAAAATGACAAGCCAGGTCCCAAAGGACCGTGAAGTGGCAAAATAGAATAAAATAAAACAAGACAAGACAAGACAAGACAAAGCTGCACCAGGGGAAATTTAGAAGATGAGAGAGATAAAGTTTGAAGAGGGGAGATATGGGAAGTCTCCCATGGGATTTCAACTCAAAGATGACTTGTATTTTTTTTCTATTAAATTCTTTTTGAACTCTCAACTAAAATACATGTCATATTTCAATAATTTTTATTTCTATTAATATCACTTATATGATTACAAAATTTATCACTTGGGTTCGTAGAAGTAAACCAGTGCACATCAACCACGTGTCAGTATGGTGGGACCTGTCTGCAAGGCACAGGCAGTTTCTCTTGCCAATGCGTCAATGGGTTTACAGGCACCAACTGTGAAACAGGTGAGCATTCATATTTCTTCAAAACGAGTCAGGCCAGGGTCCCGTTTCATAAAACTTGTTATAAGTAACCAGTTGCAATAACTGTTATAAGCTACTGAAATCCTTGCACCTGATTGGCTGAGAGAAATTTGCCATTTCCCTTGCAAAAATGGAAACATTTGTTGTTGTTTTTTTTCTTTGCAACCAAGATGGTCTCTTTGACATTGTTTAATTGTAAAAATTGAATTACGTATTTTATTTTGTCAATTGTTGATTATACGGATTTGAGAAAGAAAATGCAGAAATAAAATCGAATGAACGAATGAACGAAAAAAAAAAAAAAATGTGGCAGTTGTTACTGATAACAAGTTTTATGAAACGGGGCCCAGGTTAGAAGTGGCATATAGTGGTTCCGTATAAATTCTGCTTACGCTAAGGAGATATCAAAAGCGTGTGTCACGTTTGACCGATAAACAAGATTTTCATTTTTAAAAAATGTACGACTACTTTTTTGTACGTGTTTGTATAACTTGTCCGCAATCAATAGCATGGGCGTCAATTGGGGGGGGGGGGGGGGTAGGAGGACAGGGGGACCGTTACCTCCAAATAATTTTAAGGGTGGGGGACATAAAAGGTATGGCTACCACCAATTTTAAGCCGAGGACCTATTTTTGCTTGTCAGCAAATTTTGGGGATATTTCCCCCCCCCCAAAAAAAAAAATATCTTAACACGAAGTTTTTGTTATCTTGTTTTGCTTGTCGGCGAATTTTTGGACAGTGTCTCCCCCTAATATGTAAAACGGATTGATCAATAGGTCAGATGTACGGTATACGCTATACTAGTTAAAGGTCAAATGTGATATACGCTCAAGGGTGACAAAAAGTATGGGTGACAAATTTTTTAAAATCCGCTTCTTTTACAAAAAGACTCCTTAAAGCAAAAAAAAAAAAATCCACACTTATATAATCATTTATATTATTGTAATTGTTTTTATTATTATGATCACTGTTATCATTTATATTCTTAATGTTGTTGTTATGTTATGTGCTGTAAAGCGCTTAGACACGTCGTCTAAGGGACATGTATTAGGCTGTATATAAATGCATAATATTATTATTATTATTATTATTATTATTATCATTACTATTATTATTACGATTATTATTATCGTTACTGTTATAATCATTATATAATTATTAATAATATTTTAATGTTGTTGTTTTGTTGTGTTTTATTTGTGATCCATAGTTGTAGGGAACTGCCAGGGTGTGACTTGCCAAAATGGCGGTACTTGCGTGACTCTCAGCCAAGGATATCGGTGTAATTGCCGGTCAGGATACGAGGGTCAAAATTGTGAAATGGGTAGGTTTTTCATTACTTGTTTCAACCTCACCCCTCTATTTGTAAAATAATCCTCGTAAAACGCGTGGATGGTGTCGAACCTGACTTTAACTCGAAATAACCTCTGGAGCATAAGAGAGAGAGAGAGAGAGAGAGAGATAGAGAGAGAATATCCGCATGTCTGTATGTGGTTCAATATTTTCATCATCACGAGCATTTGAAGGGAAATTATCTTCAATCTGGAAACCATACTGCTTTCTGATGTTGTGAAAATTAGTTATAAACTTGGATTTCTGATTGTAACCTTCCTTCTGAAAAAAAAATGATTTGGTTCGCACATGATAAACCTAATGTAAACTCTAACTGTAGATCCACTTTTCTAATATGACTAATATTTTGAATACATCACAGACAGGCAACTGTTTTTTCCATTTTTTCTCTTTTTTGGAGGGGGAGGGGTATCGTTGTCTAAAAAGATAATTTTTTTTAATTTTTCTTGCACTTGTTAGATGTTGACGAATGTGACTCAAACCCTTGCTACAATGGAGGAACCTGTGTAGATCAAGACAATTCGTTCAGCTGCACTTGCTCATCTGGCTATACAGGAACCACTTGTACACAAAGTAAGGCAATCACTACATGTATTTTATCACTCAACTGTGTCAAACGTTCATGAGGAAGGAACATTCGGAACGTAATCATCAAAGACCTCTTAAAGATCATTTACAAACCTTTCAAATATCACACGGACGAAAAATTGCGGTCTTGCTCCAAACACGGCTTCTAAAAAGTCGCCTAGATCATGAATCTAACACCTTTGTGTTAAGTCCCACCAGGCTTATATGCACTCAAGATATTTGGGAGTAAGGCACTATATTAAAAAAAAAAAAAAATACTGAGCCATGTTGTGTCACTCAATCCTAACCCTTTTAGTTGCTTGACAGGCACACTATCTTTCACTTCGCAGATGTAGTGAATATTCTATTCCATAAACCTAGCACTATTGCTGGAGTTAAAGCGGGGTTTAGGAAGCGCATACAGCATGGCAAGAACATATTATTACAGTCATCAATTTTCGTGTTTTTCTTTTTTTTTTTTGGTCGTCTTCTTTTTCCTCCTATTCCTTCTCTTCTTTTTCTTAATCCAATTACCACAAATCCAATTATCCTTATAATTCTTTCATCTTTATGATGATGATGACGATGATTATGATGATGATGATGATTATGATGATGATGATGATGATTATGATGATGATGATGATTATGATTATGATGATGATGATCATGATGATAATAATAATTATTATTATTATCATTATGATTATCATCATTATTATCATCACTATTATTATCATTATCATTATTATTACTACAATAATTATCATCATTATTATCAATATACTCGTACTGCTACTACTGCTGTTAATCCTATTAGTACTACTCTTACTACCACCGCTACTACTTCGACTACTTTGAATAATAATGATAATGATAATAGTGGTAATTTTAATAGTAATGATAATGATAATATAACATCTACATCTATGTTCTTCCATTTCGACTAGGTGTGACAGGATGTACTTCTACTCCTTGTATGAATGGAGGCACTTGTAGAAGCAGCAATGGTGATTCATTCACTTGTTCATGTACTGAAGGTTGGACCGGCGATACGTGCTCTGAAGGTCAGGCCATAACGCAGAATATTACGCAAGTCCTATCCATTTTGTCCACATCTTCACTGACCGCATCTAAGATTTTAATGCGTGCAGTGATATTATGCATCTGATACCCCTGCAAAATGCTAGAATGGGATGTACACTAACCAGTGATGTTGTCTTTTATATCACTTTATGTTGATAACTTCATAAACCAAAGTAACAGGCCTACTTTTTGATATAACGTTTGCCATTTGAGAACTATTTCATTCACTGAAGGACTTGGCAGATAAGCCACAGCATTTAAAAAAATCATCCAAATCAATAACTGGTCGACTTTACCAAGATTTTCTCCAGCTGTTTGTATATGACTGTCGGGAGGTATCTTCAGCTGCTTAATTTTGCAATTGTTTTCATACTCTGATGTAGGTGGTGATGAGTGCGCTTCGAACCCCTGTCAATTTGGAGGAACGTGTGTTGATGGAGATAATGAATACACCTGCATGTGTACTGAGGGGAGAACAGGAACAACATGTCTTGAGAGTATGATTACTTTTATCCTACTACTATACACATGGGTTATACTGTATTATTTTTTCGTTACTATGGGGATGTAACATAAAAAAATACAATCAATCTTACGATTGATATCAATCGTAAGTCCATGACAAATCATGTACTAAAGAGTTACAATTGATTGTAAGATGGATTGTATATCTTTATGTTACACCCCCTATAACTATTATCGTTATTATAACTGTTATCGTTATTCGTAACTGATCAACTACGAAAGTTTAAATCACACACTTTTAGAAAAAACACGCCACTTAGAACCCTTTTTTGTCCTGTATTTAGAACCCTACAAAAAGGGGTTCTATAAAGGGTTCTTTATATTTTCAAGAACTCCAAAAGGTTCCATGTACAACCAATAATGGTTCTAAAGACCCCTTTAGAACCCTAAGAGAACCTTTGATGGTTTTTGAAGAACCTTTCAAGGTTCCAAATGTGGGACAAGAAAAGGTTCTAATCAGCACTCTTTTTCTAAGAGTGCCTGAATGCATGTTGTCTAAGTACATTTTGCCTGTTTACAAATGATTTGTTGTGGCCCGCTTCAATTGTGTTTTTAAAACATTATTTTGATTAGTTTGGGGATCATGTAAAAAATATGTTTACAGTTTTTTTTACATTGATATAAACCACTAAAACGCGTTGTAGAGTAAAGCAAACCAAATTCTCCATCGATTTTTAAGGGTGCAGAGCAGACGACAATTTATTTGATACGAATTTTGTTTTCTTTTTTTGTTTTCTTTTTTGTTTTGTTTCATTCTTCTTTATTTCTTTTGGATTTGTTAGAAATTTTCAATTTAAAAAAACAAGAACAGAAATTAATTACATTCCTAATTAAGTACATGCCCTTCTCTGAAATTCCGCTCTTAATTACTCTTGATACAGATATCCAAGACTGCATGTCTGATCCCTGTGTTAATGGTGTGTGCACCGATGGGCTGAACAGTTTCACTTGCTCTTGTTATCCGGGATATACAGGAATGACTTGTGATACAGGTAATGGTCCCATCTTAGTAGAAAGGAAATAATGTTATCCCCATGCTACAACTTAGAACGACATGTCCACATGTTGTGTTGTGCCTGTCCAAGTCTGATGAACAGAAAAAAAAATCAGATGAGATTGTAAGGCTTAAACATTATGTCATTATGGTGCGTCCATTTGGGTTCTCAGAACAGGATGGAATCAGCTTTCGGACATCTTTGTTTGGAAGGGATAAAAGAAAAACAATATGCTACAATGTGCACCGGGTCTCATATAAGGCTGCCCTTATAGATGCATGCTTCGTGAAACATCTTTCATGCCTTTGATAAAATGGAAATGAGATTAAAATTAATTCCGTCAGAGCTGGAAGGCTACAATGATCATTCTGTGATAGGCCTACTCACTGGTCTTGTGCAGACATCAAGTATTCAAAAACCTATCAATGACGCACATCACCTTGTATACAATGTTGCAAGAAGGTAAGGTAAGGTAGGTTTGGAGACAGGTCTTGAAGGACCAATCCGGGGATAGATGAAGTTCATTTCAATAAAAAAAGTTATTTTTTTTTCAATGAAACAGTGATGAAAATCAGCTGAAAAGAAGGAAGTTATGAATTTTCCTAGTTTCGCGATTTTCTCGCAAAACAGTTCTTGAAAAGTTAACATGAATATTCATTCACTGAGTTCATGATGTCATATTCTCACAATATCCACACATAAACTGCATACTGTACACAGAAGTGACAAAATTTCATATTGTAGCTATAAGAACTGCAAAGTGGTCCTAAATATTCCGTATATACTAACAACATTGTATTTAGTCTAATATCGGTGGAGTCATGATGGACAAGTTTTCAGTTTTAGTGAAAAAATGAAAAATTTCTCATTTTGGGGGGGGGGGGTATAGATTATAGAGGAGAATAGTGAGGGTATTACATCATCAACTCATTCGATGAATATTCATATCGACCGTTCAACTTACTGTTTTGTTAAACTTCGTGACTTCCTTATTTTTCATTCGATTTTTTATCAGATTTCCATTATTTATTCAGAAATTGTTACCCTTTTTATTGCAATGAACCTGATGTCGTCCCGAACTTGTCCTTTAAGATAAAGGATCGAGAAGAGTAAAAATAGCGGATATTATACAGTGCATATTAGGAGGTGGTAGTAAGCATTATTGTACGCGATATTTTCTTGAGTTTTGTTGCTGTTTTTTTGAGACATCAATGACTGTATAGAAACACCTTGCGTGAATGGCGGTACTTATATGGACGCAATGAAAGGATTTTCTTGTGATTGTGTTGCGGGATATACGGGAGAAACGTGCGATATCATCGGTAAGCCATATGTTTGGAAACGGTCGTAAGGTAATGAAATGTGAAAATGATAATGGAAATTATGCAGCATACAGTCATAGTAGAAATTGGAATAAGGATTAACTGAATGTTGACGAATTTAATTGGAGACGCAGTCGCTTTTTCTGGTTTCTTTTTTCTTTTCTTTTTAAAGATATCAATGATTGTGCGGGAACACCTTGCATGAATGGAGGTACTTGTACGGACGCACTGAACGCATTCACTTGTGCATGTGCTGCAGGATATACTGGAGAAACGTGCAATATCAGTAAGTATCATCCTGAAAATATTTTTAAAAAGGAAAAGTTCATGATGTTTAGTATTGAACTGACTTCATCATGATTACATAACAACTTGATTTGGTTTAGTTCGCGGATACACATGTGAAAGCCTTATTGGCTTCCGGAGAACAACTATGTAACAAGTAAATAAAATATTCTTGAGTGTGGACCAATCAACCAGTCCACGCCCCCTTCCCCCTCCAGAAACGAATTAAACGTAGCCAGAAATAGGGTCCAGGCAGTTTTTAAAGAAATGCATTGCCCATGACCTATAAAGAAGTTTTCTTCCAAGATGTTGGCCCGGCCTTCGATAAGCGAAATGGTGGAGAAGTAGAGAAAAAGGATGAATTTAAACTTCATACCGCGCATTGAGTGTTCTAATAATAGTTAAGACTGCGTTTTAAAAAAGTATTAAAAACTTAATTTCTCTTTCACAAAGAATAAATATAGATACCTTTACAGTTATATGAAACTGTTATAACATCAAATGATTTATTATACCTTTCAGATTTGTATATCTCACTCTATGCCACTCTTCTCAGATATCAATGATTGTGAAGGAGACCCGTTGTATTATTTCAGAAAAGGTCTTTCATCCCTTCAAGTTAAGACTGCGTTTTAAAAAAGTATTAAATACTTAATTTCTCTTTCACAAAGAATAAACATAGATACCTTTAAAGTTATTGTAGTGTTATAACATCAACTGTTTATACCTTCCCAGTGTGTTTGTTGACCTCTATACTTCTCTTCTCAGATATCAATGATTGTGAAGGAGACCCTTGTGAAAACGGAGGAACCTGCATGGACCTTATCGACAATTATTCATGCATGTGCGCTGCAGGATATACAGGCATCACTTGTAGCACAAGTAAGAAATACTTCATCATTGACTTTAGTGTTAGATTTCCATTGAAATACGATATTGGCTTCAGTCCAGCAGACTGACATTGTCGATATTGTCGGCCTTCACTAAGACAACTATTCTGTAGGTTCACTACTCCGTAGGAGGTTCAGGACCTAGCTGGTTTCGCCCGATTCCGTCTTTCAGGAAATCAGAATAATGGGGTGTCTGCCAGAGGATGTCACGATGCAATATCTGCATTGTTAGTTCCAAAAGTCAACTTTCTTTCTTGTGAACTTCCCTTTTCCATTCTTTTGATTTGTTAGGTTTTTATACCCGCGCCAAACAAAGTTTGAAGGGGGTATGTAATTAGGTATGGTCGCTCGGTCGATCGGTCCGTTGCAAATTTTGCAAATCAATATACTTCCTCATTTTTTGAGCAGTGCTCATGAAATTTGGCACACACGTTGGTTTTGTGGTGAAAATTAGCAAGATGTACTCTTTTCAATGTGTCGAAAACTGCGTTTCCAGGGTAACGGCAATAAACGAGGGGGAAATATTGCAGATCGAACTATTTGGTTTTCGTGCAATGTTCTTTAAATTAGGCACACGCATTAGTCTTGTGGTGAAGATATTCAAGAGATGTTTTTTTTTAATGTGTCGGAGGAAACTCCAGTATGAACATTTTTTCTGAAATTCATATATCATTTGTGCTTATAGAAGTTGGTTTGCGTGTTTCCAATCCAAAATAACACGCCTGCTTGTCACAGTAAAACTATTCTCTCTGTTGGTACAAATTGTGCCATTCTACAGTGAATTTTTGAAAAAAATATTACGCTTTGAAGAAATTGAGAGGGAAGTGGGAGCGAGTCGCTTGAAAGTTTTTTTTTTTTCGGGGGGGGGGGGGGGAAGGAGTTTAGAAGTTGATGAATGTAAATAGGCAGACATGATAGATACAAACAGTGCAAATGAAAGCTGGTGTTTTAACTGTTTTACTTTTGTGAATGTGAATTAAATGAACATCTTACTCATTTTTTTCCAATGCAAAATCGCACTGTACTAGTATAATTTTCAGAAGGTCTTACGCCCCTTCAAGAAATAGAAGTAATTAAACTCACTTTGTAAATCAACTGTTTATACCTTCCAAATGTGTATGTTTCCCCTATACTACTCTTTACAGATATCAATGATTGTGAAGGAGACCCTTGTGAAAACGGAGGAACCTGCATGGACCTTATCGACGGTTATTCATGCATGTGCGCTGCAGGATATACAGACAGCACTTGTAGCACAAGTAAGAAATACTGCATCACTGAATTAGATTTCCATTGAAATATGATGTCGGCTACAGCCCAAAAGACTGACATTGTCGACATTGTTGGCCTTCAGGACTGTTCTGTAGGTTCACTACACCGTTTGAGTTTCAAGATTCAAGACCTAGCCGGTTTCCCCCGATTGCCGTCTTTCAGGAAATCAGAATAATGGGATGTCTGTCAGAGGATATCTGCATTTTTATTTCCAAAACGTCGACTTCCTTTCTGTGAACTTCCGCTTTCCATTGTTTAGGTCGGTTAGGTTTTTATACCCCAGCCAAACGAAGTTTTGAAGGGGGATCGAGCTACTTCCTCGTTCCTTAAGCAATGCTCATGAAATTAGGCACACACATTGGTCGGTTGGTGAAAATTAGCAAGATGCATTTTTGAATGTGTCGGAAACTGCGTTGCCGTGATAACGGCATATTATAGCAATCAGTCAGGGAGAAATATTACAGATCGAACTACTTCTCAGTTTTCGAGCAATGTTCATTAAATTTGGCACACGTATTAGTCTTGTGAAGATGTTCAAGACATTTTATCAATGTACACGGAAACTGCGGAATGACCACTTTTGTGAAATTTGTGCTTATAGACATTGGTTTGTGTGTTTCCAATCCAAATAACATACCTGCCGGTCACAGTAAATCTGTAACTAATTCTTTCTGTGGGTTCAAATTGTACCATTCTGCAGTGAAGTTTGAAAAATATCACACTTTGTAGAAATTAGGAGGGGAAGTGGGAAGGGAGTCGCTGGAAAGTTTGAGCGGGAGAAGTTGATAAACGTGCCTCTTTCAATGATGGTACCAGGTAAAATGCTTTTATTTCTTAATTCATCAATTAAGTGTCAAATACTAATTAATTTATTTGATGATTCCTGTCTCATGTGCATAGCTGCACCGTTCAATGGAACAGAGAAAGCAAATAGACAGACATAAACAGATAAATACAAACACTGCAGATGAAAGAAAATGTTCTCATTTTCCTTTTGACAGTGAACGAAATTTTCATCTTACTTAATATTCATTCCAATGCAAAATAACATTGTATTATTTCAGAAAAAGGTCTTTCACCCCTTCAAGGAATAGCTTTAAAGTTATTGTACTGTTATAACATTTATCAACTTTTATACCTTCCAAGTGTGTTTGTTTACCTCTATACTTCTCTTCTCAGATATCAATGATTGTGAAGGAGACCCTTGCGTAAACGGGGGAACTGCATGGACCGTATCGACGGTTATTCATGCATGTGCGCTGCAGGATATACAGACAGCAGTTGTAGCACAAGTAAGAAATACTGCATCACTGAATTTTCACAGTTAGATTTCATCTGAATATCGGCTTCAGCCCAGGAGACGGACAATGTCGATATTGTCGGCCTCAGACAACTGTTCTGTAGGTTCACTTTAGATATTCAGGTTCATGGTTCAAGACCTAGCCGGTTTCGACCGATTCCGTTTTTCAGGAAATCATTAAAATGGGCTGTCTGTCAGAGGATATCACGATTGCATATCTGCATTGTTAGTTCAAAAACTTCGACGTTCTTTCCGTGAACTTCCATTTTTTTCCATGCTTTTGGTTAGGTTCATATACCCGTGCAAAACAAAGTTTTGAAGGGGATATGTTATCAGGTATGGTCGCTCGGTCGATCGATCCGTTGCAAATCTTGCGAATCGAAATACTCCTCATTTTTTTAGCAATGCTCACGAAATTTGGCGCGCAGATTGGTTTTGTGAAAATTAGCAAGATGTACTTTTTGATCTGTTTCGGAAACTGCGTTGCCATGATAACGGCATATTATTGCAGATCGAACTACTTCCTCAAGTTTCGCGCTATGTTCATTTAATTAGGCACACGCATTAGTCTTGTGGTGAAGACGTTCAAGATATGTTTTTTTTAAGTGCCGGAAGGAAACTGCGCTATGAACATTTTTCTGAAATTCATATATCTTTTGTGCTTATAGAAATGGTTTGTGTGTTCCAATCCAAAATAGCATCTCTGCCAGTCAAAGTGAAACTCTAATTAATTTTCTCTGAGGGTTCAAATTGTACCAATCTACGGTGATGAAGTTTTTTCAAAAATATTACGCTTTCATTGAAGAAATTGGGAGGGAAGTGGGAGGGGCCGTGGGAAGGGTCGTGGGAAGGGAAAGTCGCGGAAAGTTTTTTTTTTTTGAGGGGGAGGGGGGCAGGAATTACGAAGTTGAATGTATAGAGACAGACATGATAGATGCAACACTGCAAATGAAAGCTGGTGTTTTAATGTTTTTTTTTGTGAATGTGAACGAAATTAGCATCTTCCGCATATTTTCCAATGCAAAATCGCACTGTATATATTTCAGAAAATGTTTTACGCTTCTTCGAGAAATAGAAGTTATTAACTGTTAATCAAATGTATTTATACCTTCAAATGTGTATGTTGCTCCTATACTACTCTTATCAGATATTAATGATTGTGAAGGAGGCCCTTGTATAAACGGAACCTGCACGGACCTTATCGACGGTTATTCATGCATGTGCGCTGCAGGCTATACAGACACCAATTGTAGCACAAGTAAGAAATACTGCATCACTGAATTTAACAGTTAGATTTCCAATAAATATAATGTTGGCTGATCCCAGGAGACGGGACAATGTCGATATCGTCTGCCTTCAGACAACTGTTCTGTAGATTAACTACACCGTTGGAGGTTTTTAAAGGTTCGTGGTCAAGACCTAGCCGTTTTCGACCGATGCCGTCTTCAGGAATCAGGGAGCGTTAATGAACTGTCTGTCAGTGATTTTTACTGCAAATTTGCTCTCAGCCAATCAGATGCAAGGATTGCCGTAGCTTAAACAGTTGCAGTAAAATCACTGCCAAGACATTGCATGAAATGCTCCCCAGAATAATGGAATGTCTGTCGGATGGTACCACGGTGCAATATCTGTATTGTTAGTTCCAAAATGTCGACAATTCTTTCTGTGAACTTCTGTCGGTTAGGTTTTATACCCACGCGCAACGTAAGTTTGAAGGGGGATCGAACTACTTCCTCATTCTTTGAGCAATGCTCATAAAATTTGGCATACACCATTGGTCATGTGAAAATAGCAAGAAATATTTTTGATTGTTCGGTGGTTCACACCATATTATGGCAATCAGTCAGTGTGAAATATACAGATCTAGACTGCTTCTTAGTTTTTGAACAATGTTCATTAAATTAGGCAAAGTATTAGTCTTGTGGTGCAGATTGTTCAAGACATTTTTTAATGTGTCAGAAAATGCGGTATGAACATTTTTTCTGAAATTCATACATCATTTTAGTTTCCGATTCAAAATAACGTACCTACCAGGGTCAATATCACTATAATAAATGCTTTCTGTGGGTACAAATTGTACCATTCTACAGTGAACGCTTTGAAGATATTGGAAGGGGAAGTGGGAAGGGAGTTGCTGGAAAGTTGGGGGGAGCAGGAGTTTAGAAGTTAATGAACGTGCCGCTTTCAACGATGGTACCAAGTAAAATGCTTTTATTTCTCAATTCATCAATTAAAGTGTTAAATACTAGTTAATTCATTTGATGATTCCTGTCCTGCCTGCATAGCTGCATCGTTCAGTGGAACAGAGAAAGCAAATTTACAGACGTAAATAAAAACACTGCAAATGAAAGAAAATATTTTACATTTTTTCCCTTTTGTGAACGAAATCTGCATCTTACCCATTTTATTACAGTGCAAAATCGCATTGTATTATTTCAGAAAAGGCCTTTCGCCCCTTCACGAAGTAGCTTTAAAGTTATTAAACTGTTATAACATCAATCAACTGTTTACACCTTCCGAATGAGTATGTTTCCTCTATACTCCTTTTTTCAGATATCAATGATTGTGAAGGAGACCCTGTTGAAAACGGAGGAACTGCATGGACCTTATCGACAGTTATTCATGCATGTGCGCTGCAGGATATAC